>JAEOAD010002813.1:0-123097 GCA_036365145.1 Orientallactaga sibirica | reverse complement strand
CAGGTACCAAGCAGAGCCTGGAAGAGAGCAGAAGGTGGAGCCTGCTCCAGTGTCTTCTCAATGTTCAATCAGACTCAGAACCAGAAGTTTAACTAGGTTGAGAGGACCTTTGTGGGGATTAACAGAACACATGAAAATTATTGAAGGAGGGCTGGAGAGATGGCTCAGCAGTTAAGGTGCTTGCTTGCAAAGCTTCATGGCCTGGGTTCAGTTCCCCAGTATCCATGTACAGCCAGATGCACAAACTGATTTGTGTGTCTGGAGTTTGTTTGCAGTGGCAAGAAACCCTCATGCATCTGGCTACACTATTCTCTCTCTCCCTTGCAAATAAATGAATAAAGAATTTCTAAAAGAAATTTATTCAAGGAGACCTCAGTGGCTGCACGTTGTCATAATTTTCCATGGCCATCATGGCATGTCACCTTGCCTAGAGATGTGACTTGCTGACTCCTCTACGTATACCTGAGTGTATGTCATGTGACCCCAGGCAAGGCCTTTCCCTCTCTGAGCCTCAGCTTCCCTCTCGGGGTTGGTGTGGTCATGAAATGAGGGACTGAGTGTGGAGCTTCCCAGCATGCTGAATTCCAGTAAGCACCAAGACACAGTAGACCACAGGGCTGGGGGTTTGAGGAGCACCAAATGGGGTTCTTGTGGCAGCAGATGTCAGGAGAACACCCTTGGGGAAGTGTGTGTGGCCATCTGGACAGGGTAGATCATGGCTTCTCAGGGTTTATGTTTCTGTCAGGCCTTCACCATCATGGAGCAGAATCAGGATGGCTTCATTGACAAGGAGGACATGAGGAATAGCTTTACTGCACTGGCTGGGTGATGTAGTAATGGGGAGAACTTGGAGCTGGGCAGGAGGTTTTGCTATGTGCAGACCACCAATCAGGAATAGGTGACTGGGGACAAATCAAAGTCAGGGCATTTATTGATGGGCTTGTGAGCTTAGTGTTCTTCTGTGCCCATCATACTCTTGCCCCACTTCTCTTCCTGGTTGCATCAATGTCAAAAATGAGTAGTTGGATGCCATGAGAAGGAGGTTCAGGCCCATCACCATGTTTAGGAGAAACTTTTAGGGTGATGGAGGCACTCAGGAGGCAGGAGAGGGATAGGGGTAGGTAGTAGACATGTCTCCCTATGGTGCCCTGATGTTTACAGAAGCACAGTTGAGAACCTGGTGTGCCTCTCCCCAAGCACCATCCCCTGGAAGCACACACCACCCCAGGCCCTGCATCAGTTTCCACCTAGGATCATTACCCACAATCAAGACAGCACCTTCCACTTCCTTCCTATTAAGATTCCCCCCTTTTTTTTTTTTTTTTTTTTTTGAGGAAGGGTCTCATGCTAGCCCAGGCTGACCTGGAATTCACTGTGTAATCTTAGGCAAGCCTCAAAATCACAGTGACCATCCTACCTCAGCCTCCTGAGTGCTGGCATTAAAGACATGTGCCATCATTCTCAGCTTATTTCCCCTCATCTACCAGCCTCTTTTGCCTGTCTGTCCCCTTGATGGTGAGTGACAGGCAAAGCGCTATGGGGAAAGTGGTTCTAAAAATACTCACCTTGCCCAATTTTGTAGCCACCACAGTCCCAGTGGAAGGATCAGAGAGCTGTGTTCACTGTGTTTATCAAGGAGTCTGATCGCATGCTCAGAGAGGTCATGATGGTTGTTCCAGGTGCTCTGAGAAAAGAATAACTATAATGGGACCACTAACAGTCTCCTGGGACTCTGTATCCTGTCTGGGGCTAGAAAATGGGGCCATCTCTGTTCCCTTTCTCTCCTGACTCTGGGGTATCCTCTGCATAGTCATCTCCAAGTTGGAGGCTGTTATGACTGAAAGGAAGGGTCAGACTGGGCTGTGCGTGTACAGGGAGGTAGGCAGTGTGGTCACCCTCCCCTCAGGCTGCCTCTGACTGGCCCTTAAAATCAAGATCTGGACTCCGACACACTCAAGGTTGATCTTGGGTGTATGAGTTGCTGTTTACACCTTAATATTTCTATAGAGTGCTTGTCTAGAATCTCCCAGAAAGGAGCAGGGGTGTGGCTCAGCAGGACAGCACTTACTGAAATTCCTCCAATGAGAGGCTGAGGTCTGGCTCAGTTATAGAGCTCCTGTCTAGAAAACCCCAGTGTGGGAGTGTGGGGTGGCTCAGTGGCAGAGCACTTGCCTTTACTCCTCCACTGAGGGGCTGGGGTGTGGCTTAGTGGAAGAGTTTCTGCCTAGAATCCCCACTGAGGAGCTGTGGGCATAACCTATAAGGAGGCACCTTCTGCTGTAATGTGAGTTGGGTACTAGGGGAAAACAGGAATTTAGTTGGGACCTTTGGGGATGCTCATGGGAAGGGAAGAGTGCTTTTTATCTCTGAAGGCCCTCAGCCTGTTTGGTGGATTGAAAAGTAGAGGCTCAAGGCTCATGATGCATCAGTCAGGCTTTGACTAAGCTGGAGCAGTGACCCAGGGCCTTGGTGGGACTACAGCACTGCAGCCTCTCCCTAGTTTTCAGGAACACACGACCTAGTAATGTAGCTGAGCTTGTCATGCAAACTTTGTCAGGGCTGTGTGCAATGATGTTGGGAGAGGCTGGCAGTCAGGAGGTCAGCAGGCTGGGGTGGGCACTGTCTTGTCCTCTAATTGTGATAAGGAAATTTTGCAATGAGATGCCCCACAATGGCAAGCAGACAGTATGCAGGCTATTTTATGACACTCAAAGTGCTCAGAGCTGAGGGAGGAGGCAGGGTGTCACTGGCTAAGGTGAGTGTCCACAGCTGTGCCTGGTCCTCAGGAAGCTGAGGGGCCAGCCACAGTAGTAAGGTCTCTTCACAGACTGGAATTTTCAGCTAGGTGATGAAAACAGGGATGCTGTGGATTTGAAGGCAGTGACTCCACTCAGTCCTGATCAGGACCCTTGCACCACTCCAGCTTCACTGCCTTAAAGTCCATGACTCTTCTGCTTGGTCTACCTCGGAGGGCCTGCAGCCCTGGCCCAACTCCACCTGGCCTGAGCTGCAGGGCTGGGGACAGATGCCAAACACCTGCTCAGAGGAGTCAATGTTGTATCTTCCCGGGGCTCCCAGTCTGATGGGGACACACAGAAGGCCCACACCCAATGTAATGGGGAGACACAGAGGAGGATTACCCAGTCTTGTGGGGAGACATAATGGACCTTGATTCAGTCTGATGGAAAGACACAGAAAGCTATGACCCGGCCTGGTGGGTGAGACAGACAGTCCAAACTCAATCGTATGTGAGGATCTGGACACCCTGGATGTCCACAGGGGTGGTTACATCCCATTTGTCTTATTAATGTTGCCTCAGTGATAAGTTGAGGTATCATGTCTAGTACCTGGGTGTACTGGGTATGAAGGAACTGAGTGGGAATAATGCCAGCCTGGAGCTGGGCACTCAGATAGGTTCACAGTCCTGATCCATTAGTGTTCATCAAACCTAAGCACTGAGCCAGATGCAGTGGCTCATGTGTGTAATCCCACCACTCAGGAAGTGGATGAGGAATTCAAGGTCATTCGTAGCCACATGTTGATTTTGATGTCAGCGAGGGATACATTAGACACTTTTCAATAAAACCTATCCAAGAAACAAACCCAAACCCGTAGCAGCCATCAGCAGGCTGGTCCTATAAGGTGGGGAAAATAGACCTCTGACCGCATGACTTGGAGGGGGCTTCCCAGGTCCACATTGAGTGGTTGTGGAGCAGCATGACCAGGAAACGGGTCTGGATAGGAGTTGTTAGGTCACCTGCTGTCATCAAAGATCCCAGGAAACCTTGGAAAGGCCCCTTCTTTCTCTGAGTCTCAGTTTTCCCAATAATATGAGGAAGATATTGGGCATTAAGGCCCATGGTGGACATCAGAATCTTTCTCCTTCCTCATTCTCCTTTTGGTCCTCTTCTTGTTGTGTTGAGCATGGAACCCAGTGCCTTTCCCAAATAGTCAAGTCCTCTACCATGGCCCAGCCCCTCACTGGGGGATTCTAAGCAGGCTGAGACACACCCACAGCCCCTCATGGATAGATTCTAAGCAAGAACTCTACAGCTGAGCCATGTCCACAATGTCTCTCTGGGGGATTCTAGGAGGTGCTCTGCTACTGAGTCACCCTCAGCCCCTCACTGGAGGATTTTAGCAAGCACTCTAGTGAAGTAGGAATCAGAGCCAGAGAGGCAAACTGAAAGGAAGAAAGGTGGGGCTGCAATTTCCAGGGGGCTCACGAGTGTCGACATGGAAAAGGACCAGTAGGTCAGCATAGAGACAGATATGCTCATGGGAGCCAGGCTTAGGGGAGAACAAAGCCAGTTGTGCGTAGAATGGATGGAGACAGGGCTGGGAACAGGAATGACCAGCTTAGCTTATGATGTTGGAATGGGATATGGCCACAGCTAGCTGTAGTGCAGGCCCTTGGACTGACCATGGAGGTGAAGTCCTGTGACAGTGGTCTATAGTAAGTGTACATGGGGGACTGTTCTAGTGGAGCAGAGAGGCACAGAGCACAGTGGAAGCCTGATTTGGACCTTAGAGGCTGAGTCAATCCCTGAACTATGCTCATGACATCCCTTCTTAGGCTCACTGGACTTTTGGTGACCCTGGGTGATGATATGTTCCCTTCCCACCCAGGGACAGGCTGCTGACCAAGGACAGTGCTTTTTCTGTTCAGGGTTTGAGGATGGCTCCACAGCCTGTCACAGCCTCCACCTATGGGGGAGTGAGAGGAGGCTGGTGGAGCCTGTGGAGGTGGGATTGTCTACTTCCTCTTCTATAACATTATCAAAGGCTGTGAGACAGACTTCTGGGCCTACAGAGGCACTTCCAAGAGTGGCTCAATGTAGCATCACCCAATTCATTTATATGAATCCCACCTGCATCTTTGGAACCTGGGACACCCACTTGACAATGGCCTAGACCAACTCATCTCTTAGTGTCATGAGAAGGAAATCCATCTATAGGGGATCCATTTGGAGACAGAAGTTATTTCCCATGGCTGTAGGACCTGACAAATATGGATGCTGGTTATAGATGCCAAAAAGAAGACTCTGGTTAAAACAGAATCTGTGCAGTTCCCAATTTGGGGACCCAGAAATCTTGACTTTGCCACAGTAACATAAATAATGGAAAATATACATAGATCCTTAGTGGGACCTGGTACCACTGGCACCAGAGGATATGCCAAATGCACAGGGCCTCACTCAACTCTCTCATCCTGTCTTTATCACTGAGCCTGCTTAAGCCCTACAAATTCCCCATAGTTCCAGGTGACACCAGTCCCCTTCATTCAGGATCCAATGTAGTTCCTAGTTCTGGCCGCTCTGGTATCTGGAAGCAGATACTTTCCTGGACCCACAGGGACAGATCCCATCTTGCTACATCTTCTGTCTGGTACATCATTTAGTCCTCTCTGTCCTCAGTTTCTCTCTTGCTTAAAAGGGATCCTAGTACTCATGTCCCAAAGCTGTGAGAGGCCAATATCTAAGGGGATCCACCATGGGAAGGGTTTTCTATGATGCCTTCAACCTCAAATGGTTTCTTGTAGTCTGGGAACTGCTGTATAGATGTCATTGAATATGGTAGGGCATCAGGAACAAGGCCTGGTAGTTCAGGCCTGTCATGTGCTCAGGAGGCTGAACATGAAGATGACAAGTTTAAGGCCATCCTGGGATACATAGTGTGACCTAAGGGCAAGGATACAGGTCAGCAGTAAAGAACCTGGGGAAAATCCTCCTGTGAGAGGTAGGGCTTTGAGCTATAGAACATTTGTCTACTGTGTCTGAGGCCATGGGTTCCATGGGAATCTCAACAACGTTAAGGTCCGGCAGGGGTCTCAAGGTCATTCTATTCAGTCTCTATCTAATTCTTGAAGGAAAGTTGGGGTTCCAAGGGAAGCAGCTGGCCTCATACAGCTGCCTAATACTCAAAGTATCCCTGCCCATTGGGGTTCCCCAGGTCAGGGCTTTTTGATTCCAGCACTATTCAGAGCCACATGCTCTGAGTTTGCCATAGAGTTTGGGGGCTGAAGCAAAAATTAAAAATAAAATAGAAAGATGTAAGTTTGGGTGATGTTTGGGTGATTAACACTCCAGTTTGAAGGATAGGAAACTTTCCTATCCATGTTGATTTTTCTGTAACTCTTGTTACCCTGGCTTGGTTCTTCTATTCCTGATGAGGTGGTATGTAGAACTAATTAACAAGTTTAATACTCCACAGGTGGACACCAAGACCTTAATTTATGGTTTTAGTGAGCACCCAGCACATACGAAAACTTGTACCAGTCTCAGAGATGCCAAGATGGGACAGGCCTGTCCACAGGCAGAAGTGGTCATGCGTACTGCAAGTTGGGAAGAGGGATAGAGGGTGCAGAAGCCAGGGGAGAAGCTCAGTGTGGAGGAGGGTAGAGAAATCAGGAGAAACTGATCAGAGACAGCTGGGCAGGGACAGGTTTTGTAAGGAGAAGAGATAAATTCAAGGTTCACTTAAAGGGTAAGCAAAGATTTCTTAACCAGCACAGGCAAGTCATCTAAGATCAAATACATAGGACTAAATTGGACTATCATAATTAAAACTGCCCATCAAAATACGCAATTGAGACTGTGGAAAGAACAGACTTGGGATGAGAGAAAATATTACATACACACTGATTTTTGTCAAAGGCTTTTTATACAGAAATATATATTTGTTTTTTTCTTGCTTTTTTAAAATTCTTTAAAAAAATTTTATTGACCTCTATACTTAACAGAAAAAAACATGATATATCCCTCCCCTCCCCCTATTCCCCTTCAGAACTCCTTTCTCTGTCATATCCCCTCCCTCTCTCCATTAGTCTCTCTTTTAATTTGATGTCACCATCTTTTTCTCCTATTATGAGGGTCTTGCGAAGGTATTACTAGGCACTGCAAGGTCATGGATATCAAGGCCAATTTCTGTCTGGACAGTTGCATTGTAAGGAGTCATACCCTTCTTTTAATTAATTCATTTTTTATTGAAAACTTCCTTAATTGTAGACCATATCCCATGGTACTTCCCTCCGTCCCCCCACTTTCCCTTTGAAACTCCACTCTCCATCACATCCCCTCTCCCTCTCAATCAGTCTCTCTTTTAATTATGATAGTCTTGTGTAGGTAGTTTCAAGCACTGAGAGGTCATGGACATCCAGGCCATTTTGTTTCTGGAGGAGCACGTTGTATGGAGTCCTACCCTTCCTTTGGTTCTTACATTCTTTCTGCCACCTCTTCCACAATGGACTCTACAGAAATATCTATTTCTGCATGTTAATAATGGAAATATGTTAATCACTTTTTCCCACTGAGAGTAATTTAACTTAACAAGTAAGGTTTGGGAAGAAGGATTTATTTTACTTTTGGCTCACAGCTTCAGTGGTTTTCAGTCCATAGTCAGCTGACCCCATTGCTTTGGGCATGTGGAGAAGCACAGCATCATGGTGCCAGAAAACCAGGGCAGAGCAAAGCTGTTGACATCTTAGCAGTCAGAAAACAGGAAGCCAGAAAGAGGAACATGTGGAGCCAATATGTCCCTTCAAAGGCAAGATCCCATAGAACACCTTTCTCAAATCTGGCCCTAGTTCCAGGGTTTCTAGCATGAGGGCAGCCTAGGCTACAGAGTGAGACCCTGTGTAAAATTAAAACAGGCTGGGCATGGTGGTACATACCTTTAATCCCAACATTCAGGACACAGGGATAAGAGGATCACTTTGCATTTGAGGTCAGCCTGAGACTACATAGTGAACTCCAGGTCAGCTGAGCTAGAGAGAGATCCTACATCAAAAATTAAATCAAAACAAAACAGCGACAGTCTAACTCCTCCTGGGAATATGGCACTGAGAGTGCTGGGGATGTAGCTCAGTTATAGAACACTTGCTAAAATTCAGTCAGTGAGGTGCTGAGTGTGTGACTCAGCAGTAGAGCACTAAGCTAGTATCCCCCAGTGAGGGGCTGGGGCATGGCTCTTTGGTAGAGTACTTCACTAGCATGCTTGTATCACACCAGAAATGGCTAAGTCCTTACCTGGGATCCAGATGCTCCTGGGCAACTGTGTAGTCCTGGGGGAGCTATAGGCAGAGTCACCAATGGTCACCTGAGGCCAGCAAAGCTGACTGCCCTCTGCTAGCTCTGTAGATGGACATTTCCAGCTGGTTGTCCTTGCCTCTGTCCTGGGTCTGTCCTCATAGTTGGTGAATGGAGTTTTCTGGAATGAATATCAGGGAAGAGGGGAGGCACACTGTGGACATTTGAACATATGTCCCCCATACACTCAAGTGTTTTACTAAAGCTTGTAACGTGGGTACTGGAAGGGTGTCACTGGGTGCAGAGCCTGGGATCCAGGACAAAGGTATGTTTTGGGACAGATCTGAATTCCAGCCCAAAGGTATGCAGAGAGGTTTGAGCTCTGTTGAGGTGTCTGCTTGCTGGTGGTAGTTTCTCTCTCTCTGCTTGGATTTATGAATGGGAGCTAGCTTCTTCCACTGTGGGTAGAACTTCCTATGGATCTGTAAGCTTTAAATAAATCACTGCCTCATACAAACTGTGTCTGTCTTGGATGTTCATCCCAGCAGTGTGAACCTGTCTCCTCTACACACATTCTCCAGTCATTCCCATCCTAGTGTGCTGAGACACGATTCCATCCACTCTGTCTACACATTTATTTGCATGTCTCATCTACACAGTCAATCCAATCCTGGGTCCCAGAGACCAGACAGAAAGCTAGTCTTGAAAGTTCTCAGCCTAGTCTATCAGCCCCTTGCTTATCTGGGAATCCAGAACTAGACTTCCTGAGACGCTCCTACACTATTGCCTTGGTTACCATGACCCTATGCTCACCCTGCGGCCACCATGATTGCACTTAGAGAAACACACCCCACTATGTACTTCTCAGGTCTCTCCAACTGTTCAGTCAAACCCTCTTTGCCCTCAGATACCTTGATAGAAAGTTCCTCCAGTGCAGTTCCTTCTGTTGTAGGTTCCATACCCACCTGAGTCCCTTCTTGTTGCTCTTTCTTGTTGCTTTTAAGTGGCACCCTCTCCGATAGGAAGCCCTCTGGGATTTCTTCCTATCCTCCTTCACAAATACATGGACCAGCCACTGTCAATGGTCCATATGCATTACCTCACTGTATCCACCATAGACCAGGGAGGAATTTGCATGTGTCTCATGTGCTTTTGTCCTACTGCGTCAATGCAGACCTGCTGCTCACAGGCTGAAGGAAGATGGCTGGGCTGTACCATGTAGTGACTTCTAGGGACCAAATATTATGTGTTGATCTAGTTATAAAACAAACTCCCTACCTCCAGTGCAAGTATGTTTGAGATGTACCATGTGATCTGGGTAGCCCAGTGACCCATAAATTTACTTTCTCACCTTCCTCAAATGTCTCCTTTTGGATGAGCTCCACCCCAGTTCCTTCCAAGCTCTGACTCCTAATGGGGATTTTGCCGATTTTACAGAAGTGACTTCTTTCTGCCATGCTAGGGATGGAATCTGGGTCCCTGACCCTCATTAGGGGAGTCTAGGCAGGTGCTACACCACTGTGAGACACCTCCAGCCCCTCAGTGGCAGATTTTAGCAGGTGCTCTAAGACTGAACCACATCCCAGCCCCTCACTGGGGAATTTTAGGCAAGTACTCTCCCACACAGCCACACCTCCAGCTCCTCAGTGGCAGGTTTTAGGCATGTGCTTTGACAACTGACCCATGCCCCCAGCCCTTCATTGGGGGATTCTAGTCAAATGCTCTATCACTGAGCCACACATCCATCCCTTCACTGCAAGATTCTAGACAAATACTCTACCACTGAGTTACGCCATAGTTCCTCACTGATCATAGGCAGGAGCTCTACCACACATCCATGCCCCTAGCCTTTCATTGGAGGGTTTTTGTCAGGAGCTCTAGCACTGAGGTTCATCACATCCCTCCTATAACTTTTACAAGTAAATACTTTATCCACTGAGCCATCTCACCAGCCCACCATCTAATACTTTCATTTGGAAACAGTCTCACTAAGTTACCCAGGCTCCTCTTGAACTTGATCTGTAACGCAGACACACCATGAACTTTCAATCCTCTTGATTCAACCTCCTGAATAGCTGTGGTGCCAAGCTGCATGCCCAGATTGAAAGTGTCTTACTATTGAAATTTGGGTTTGAACATAAGGGTGACAGGAAGTTCACAGGAATCTGAGACACTGCCCAGTAAATGCCCAGAGGATGTTTGTTTACTGCACAGAAGATTGAGAATTCAAAGTCAGACCTGAGTGCTGGCACCAGTCTCCTGGGGTGTCACATGTATGATCTGGCTGCAAAATTGGGCCTCTTTCCCTGCCTGTGGCTGCCCCATGCTTCCTGCTAGGACCTCCTGTGGACATCTGTTACTGGAGGGAATGCAGGGATGTCCTGGGGCTGCTTTCCTTGGATGTCAGTATTTTTCCAGCAGAACCACTCATGGTTTCTGAATCCGGTTCTTTAGGGGACCTCACCACAGGCTGAGCAGATCCAGAACCCTCAAGAGGCCACACACTCGAAAATGGCTTTAAGCTTCCTCATAAGCGTTGGGCTCAGTCTAAGCCCTAGGGATCCTCATCCACTCACGTGCATGGCCAGTGGACTTTGGAGTCCTGGGATGACAGCTAACACTGTGACCACAACAGCAGGTACCAGCTGAAAGTCTCCATCTACAGAAAGAGACTAGAGGTCAGTGATCTGGTGGGACAGAAGGCAGACATGCATAGAGCCTAGGACTGAACCAGCCCCCCTCCCACTCCCTGCTTTTCAGCAGCCCAGGCTGCCATGGCTTCCACTGCTCACAAGTCAGGTTGGAACATTTCTCAGTGGGCTGACTTGGGATGTAGGCTTGTTGCCACCTAGGGTGACTACATGATCCCAAACATCACTTTCATTATCTATATCCAGGGGGCATCCCTGGGAGGAAGCTCAGGCTGTAACAGTAATGTTAGCACCAGCCCTGCTGCCTGCCCTGAGTGATCCTTGCACCCTCTAGGGCAACATGCCCCTCATCCTGCCTGAGGACAAGCCCTCTTCCTGGGGGCATGCACCAGTCAGGGGCTGTGTGTTTCAATCTCCATAGCAGCTTCCTCAGGAAATGTGGCCAGTCTGCATTACAGATGAGAAACTGAGTTGAGATACAGACAGGTCGGAGGTCTGAGTGCTGAGGTGAGGACTGTGCTGCTGGGAAAAGGGGTGAAGGAGGCTGAGTAGGAGGGGCCAACTGACAACAGGTAGTCCACACCTATTGACTCCTATCAGATTTAAGAATTGCTATTTTTGAGGCACTGTCTCACTCTAGCTCAAGATGGCCTGTAACATAACCTGTAGCCCAAGCTGTCTCAAACTCATATCTGTATTTGTGGAGTCCATAGGTCAACACTGTGTGTCTTTTTCTATCACTCTTCAACTTTTTTGTTTTATTTTATTTTATTTTATTTTATTTTATTTTATTTTATTTTATTTTATTTTATTTTATAGAGGCAGATAGACACATATACACAGAGAAAGAGAATGGGTATGCCATGGCCTTCAGCCACTGTAAATGAACTCCAGATGCATGTGCTATCTTGTGCATCTGGCTTAACTGGGTCCTGGGTAATTGAACCTGTCTCCTTTGGCTTCACAGGCAAATGCAATAACCACTAACCTATATCTGCAGTCCTAATTGTATTTATTTATTTATTATTTTATTTTTTATGAGAGAGAGGCAGAGAAAAAGAGTGAATGGGCATTCTAGGGCCTCCAGCCACTGCAAATGAACTCCAGACACATGCCCCGCCTCTTTATGTGTGTGGCTCACATGGGTCCTGGAGAATCAAACCGGGGTCCTTAGGCTTTGCATGCAAACATCTTCACCGCTAAGCCATTTCCCCAGTCCCCTAACTTAATTTTTGAGACAAGGTTTAGTTACACAGCAAGCTCCAGGTATCCTCCTATCAACATCTCCACAGCACTGGGATTACAGACACATACCACTGGGGCTGGCAGGGTGCTGGGAATTGCATTCAGATGTTCCTGTTTGCATAGATAGCACTTTACCCACCGAGTCATCTCCCAAGACACCATCAAAGGACTTTATAGAAGGAAATGTGATGTGATGCCTTGGTGGAGTGGTATTCCAGGTTAGGCCAAGATGACCACAGAGTGAAAGTGGGAATGTCAGGACCCAGTAAGCTGAATCAAGAGGCAGGGACAAATCACTCTGGGTCATGAGCAGGGTTGGCAGACAAGTACCAGCTGCCCAAGGGGCCTCTCCTCTATTTTCTGACAAGGCCCATCATTGGTGGGATCTCAAAAGCCCTGAGATCCTTTGAGGACAATCAGTTGCCCCAGAAGACAGATCAATTCACTCTGTCTACCCATCCTGGGGCCCTGTACTCACTCTCCTGGTCAGTAGGCAGCTGCCAAGGACAAAATGCACCTTTTGGTGTATAGATGGATGGGAAGGTGAAATAATGTGGATGGGTGAGTGGGTGGATGGGTGGATGGGTGGAAGATGGATTAATGCAAGGAAAGAAAGGAAGATGTATGTAGATGTTGAAGGGCAGGTGCATGGTTGGGTGTGTGGATGGATGAATGGATGGATGGATGGAAAGATGAGAAGATGTGTGTAGGCATGTAGATATAGATGATGGGTGGGTAAGTGGGGTAGATTGAAAGATGGATGGATGGAAGAAGGAAGGACAGGACGTTTGGAGGTACTTCAGTTACTTAAAGGCACTTGCTTGCAAAGCCTGACAACTCAGCTTCATTGTGGGTAAAACCACATCCTGGGGGTACACAGATAGTCACAGACACAAGTTGAGACATTGCCTCTACCCCCCCATGCATGACCCTCAATCCCCATGGGGTTGCAGATGTGGCCCTCTAGGGATTTAGGAAGTTGGCAACTGAAAGGTGCCTTGGAAGGCAAAAGGGTCAGCTATTTTATTTTCCCAACAAATGGAGTTATGGCTTAACTGTTACAACACAATTTATACTTTAGAGTGGATGCTTCTTTCCCACGTGTGACTGTCATGTGCAGTGTAGGATGTTGAACAGAATCCAGGCACACTCTACACTAGGTTCCAGTTGCCAAATACCACACTCCGTGACCAGAGTAGCACACATTTACAGATAGTAGAAAAAGTAGATATGTCAGTAACTAATGTTTTATATTTTAGACTTTGAATAGTTTAAAATATTATATTGACTTCATATATGTTTTGTAAAAATGTATTTCAATTCCTTTCCCAAATGTGGGGTAAATTCCTTTGAGTTGAAGAAGATTTAAAGATATCATCAAAGTTCATTAGTGGTAATATTTTAGGAAAACACCGCTACATCTACCTTAGAGACACTGAATTCTACTGTCCTTCACTGGTCACTGGACAATTAAATAAATATTAAAAACCCAGACCTATTGAGAAAATAGACTTCTTTTCTAGTGGAATGTTCCTTTGAGTTTGATTGTCCCACAAATAAACAAACTACTCCTGCAAATGCACCAGAGACATGATACTCACCCTGTGGAACATAAGTGACCGGCCTTCAAACTCTGGGCTCACTTAAAGGGCTCTGATTTGCATGTTACCAGCTTGTCTTGTTTCATTGATTACATATTTAAGGATAAGCAATTGATGTTACATATCACATGGCTGACAGCTCATGGTTTTTCTTCCACAAAAAGTTAACTTATGTTTGTTTTTTCAAGATAGGGTTTTTGCTCTAGCCCAAGATGACCTGGAATTCACTATGTTCTGTCAGGCTGGCCTTGAACTCACTGCCATCCGCTTAGTGCTCTGCCTCCCAAGTGCTGGGATTAAAGGTGTGCATTACTATGCCAGGCTTCATAAAGTTAACTTTTATTATTACAAGATAATATCACTATCAACTAGAAGCTCAACCATGAATATGTTTGTTAGTATACATTTGCCAACTGAAAGCATTGATGATCCTAAGGTGCCAGATTTTCTTCAGTAGGAAAAGTAAGTCCTTTTCTAACTCAAAAGTTGAGAAGTTTTAAGGTTAAGCACTGCAGTTAATGTCTTGGAGCCCAGCTTTGAGAACTACCTACTACCCCAGGGCCCAGGAGTGCTGGCTGAAAATGACTACAAGGAGAGCTTCCCCTGAACCACTTTACTCAACAAAAGGTGGGGCAGCTTGTATCCAATTGTGGTTGACTGAGCATGGCAGACGTGCCTCATTTTCAACATCTGTGAAGGGTCACACTTGTATCAATGCTTTCCATGGGAAAGTCAGAGGTTATCACAATTGTACATATGCTTAACTTCTTCCTCTGCCCACTCGCTCAAACACTCCCTCCCAGCACTTCCCAGAAAGCTTCCCATGCACCAGAGACATATTGATGGAGACCTGGACCTACAAAAGTTGGTGCCATGAATTTACCACAAAAGAATTATCAAAAAAATTTAAACCTGAGAGCTTCTGGCCTGTTGACTCTACCGTGGATAAAAGGTAAAGTAGACACTACATCAGGAGCACTACATTATGGTTGCTGAAACATACTGGTGGGAAACTGGAATGAGTTGCTGCAGTTTTCACTGGTGTAATTACTCTGTCTCTTAACCAACCAGAGAATATTAGATAAGTTTAGAGATAATCCTGATTGTCACAATTTTTGCTAGGGAGAGATTTGTTAGTGGCATCTAGTGAAGAGCTACCTGAGATGAACCCTAGACCATGGAATACGGCCACTCACATTTAAATTGGGCCTTTTCAATTCAATTAACCAAATATAGGTAATTCCTCAGTCGTGACCAGAGATTTGTTTCCATGAGGATTTTACAACCTGTCAGGTTGGTAATTAAGATGAATCATTACAACCCCACCCCTGTCCACTTCACACTCAGACACATTATTTTATTTTTTTAAAAAATATATTGTTTATTTGAGAGAGAGAAAGAGAGAGTACCAGGGCCTATAGCCACTGCAAAAAACACCAAATCTTCAGCTCCATGTTAAGTACTCAGGATCATGATAGGAAAATTGGTTTAAGAAGGGCTCAAATAGCTCTGCCCACAACCGCAATGACAGCTGCACCAGTCTCTGTCCCAGCCTGCACTTTCCCTCAGAGGATTTCCTATGTTCCTGACACTCTATCTACCTGGGATCTCTATTGCAAGTTATCTTAAAACTTTACTTCTTGTAACACCCTCTCATGGCCTCCACGCAGGAAATAGGACCTTGTCTACACAGGGTCTCCTTGTAGAAATTCAACCCCTGCCACACAATCCTGTTCTTAGCTGCTCTTTGTAGCCATGGTGCAAGACTCCATGACTGCCTCAATTGTCCATCTTTCATACCTATAGAAATAGCACCATATGGATGATACTGCCAAGTCCTGGTACCAGCTTGACCTGCAGGCAGGCCCTCTTCATCCACACATATGGTTCCCTTTGTTAGCCTGGGTGGTCGATTTTTGAGCTCATGTTTCCTCATCAACCTTTTTCCTATCATTTGCTATATATGTAAATAATATTAGTAAATAGTAACCATGCAACACCCTGAATATAATAATGTTTGGAAATTTCCTTGGCCAAAGAAATTCATCCTTTACTCTGGATTCAGTCTCACATTCTCTGACAAGGGCATAATGAAGCCAGATTATTTGTCAAAATATCACATTTATGTGCTCCAAGCCATTTCCTCATAAATTCCTTTTCTCTCCTGAAACCTCGTGAGCTGGGCCATTAATAAACCACATTTCTCTAAGGGTTCTGGTCTTCTAACTTTTCACAACAACAGTCTATTAATTTCTGCATATAGAATTGAAGGGCTTGGGCTGGAGAGATGGCTTAGCGGTTAAGGCAACTGCCTGCTAAGCCTAAGAACACCCATTCGATTCTCCAGATCCCACGTGTAGGCACATGCAGAGTGAAGCCAGGACGCAATGCCACACTTACCCACAAGGGGGCTCACAGTGGCTAAGAGGCTGCTGGCACACCCATTCTCTGTCTCCCTCTTCCTCTCATAGGGTCCCACTGGTGTATTAGTGTCATGAATTTTGCAAAGGTAACATACTTGTCCCTTACTGGATTTGAAGCCTGCTCCACAAGAAGGAATTCATGATTTCTACTGAAAATCAGTCAAAAGCCTGTGGCTGGAAGGCCATAGACTCTAGAGGAGATGCTATCACTGAAGTTCGGTTAAATTAATATGCTGTAGGCATTTAATTGCCCTCTAAATATTTTTGTTTATGTTCACAGGTTATTGAAGCTCTCACCTTTGGTTAGCGAATCTACACTCCTGTGGAAACTTGTGAAAGTGCTGAGAAGATGAGGCTGCTGAAAGCATGGTTCTAAATGACACATCTCTATGACACTCTCCAAGACTCAGGAAACACACTGGAAGAAGGATCAGAACCAATTGAAGTAACTGAGGAAATGGAGGAGTGCTTTGGATCTCTGTTTTCTGGGCATGAAGCTGAGTTGTCAGGCTTTGCAAGCAAGTGCCTTTAAGTAACTGAAGTACCTCTATACTTCCTGTCCTTCCTTCTGCCATAAATCCATCTTTCCCTCTACCCACTTACCCACCCATCATCTATATCTACATGCCTACACACATCATCTCATCTTTCCATCCATCCATCCATTCTTCGATCCACACACCCAACCATCCACCTGCCCATCAACATCTACATGCATACATACATCTTACTTTCTTTTCTTGCATTCATCCATCTTCCATCCATCCATCCATACACCCACTCACCCATCCACATCATTTCACCTTCCCATCCATCTATACACCAAAAGGTGCATTTTGTCCTTGACAGCTGCCGACTGACCAGGAGAGTGAGTACAGGGCCCCAGAATGGGTAGACAGAGTGAATTGATCTGTCTTCTGGGGCAACTGATTGTCCTCAAAGGATCTCAGGGCTGTTGAGATCTGTTGCAGTCAGGTTCGCATTGCTGGCAGAAATCACCCGACTGAGAGCAGCTAGTGGGAAAAAAGAGGTTTAATTTGGCTTACAGTCTTGAAGGGGAAGCTCCATGATGGCAGGAAAAACGATGGCACGAGCAGAGGGTGGACATCACTCTCTGGTCAACATAAGGTGGACAACAGCAACAGGAGAGTGTGCCAAACACTGGCAAGGGTAAGCTGGCTATAATACCCATAAGCCTGCCCCCAATAATACTCTGCCTTCACGAGGTGTTAATTCCCAAATTGTCTTCAGCTGGGAACCTAGCATTCAGAGCACTTAAGTTTATGGGTGACACCTAAATCAAACCACCACAAGATCCCACCAATGATGGGCCTTGGTCAGAAAGTAAAAGAGAGTCCCCTTGGGCAGCTGGCACTTGTCTGCCAACCCTGCTCTTGACCCAAAGTGATTTGTCCCTGACTCTTGGTTCAGCTTACTGGGTCCTGACATTCCCATTTTTACTCTGTGGTCAACTTGGCCTAACCTGGAAAACCACTCCACCAAGGCATCACATCACATTTCCTTCTATAAATTCCTTTGATGGTGTCTTGGGAGATGACTCAGTGGGTAAAGTGCTTGATATGCAAACATGAGGATCTGAATGCAATTCCCAGCACCCTGCCAGCCCCAGTGGTATGTGTCTGTAATCCCAGTGCTGTGGAGATGTTGATAGGAGGATACCTGGAGCTTGCTGGTTAACTAGACCTTGTTTCAAAAATTAAGTTAGGGGGCTGGGGAAATGGCTTAGCGGTGAAGGTGTTTGCATGCAAAGCCTAAGGACCCCAGTTTAATTCCCCAGGACCCATGTGAGCCAGATACATAGGGGGGCATGTGTCTGGAGTTCACTTGCAGTGGCTGGAGGCCTTAGCATGCCAATTCTGTTTCTCTCTGCCTCTCTCTCGGAAATAAATAAAGAAAAGAAAAGAAAGAAAAAAGAAAGAAAGAAAGAAAGAAAGAAAGAAAGAAAGAAAGAAAGTAAGTTAGGACTGTAGATAAGGCTTAGTGGTTAATGCATTTGCCTGTGAAGCAAAAGGAGACAGGTTCAATTATCCAGTACCCACTTAAGCCAGATACACAAGGTAGCACATGCATCTGGAATTCATTTACAGTGGCTCAAGACCCTGGAATGCCCATTCTCTTTCTCTGTGTACGTGTGTCTATCTACCTGTATCAAATAAAATGAAATAAAATAAGTTGAAGAGGGATAGAAAAAGACACCCAGTGTTGACCTATGGCCTCTACAAATACAGATATGAATTTGAGGACAGCTTGGGCTACAGTGTATGTTACAGGCCATCTTGAGCTAGAGTGAGACACTGCCTCAAAAATAGTAATACTTAAATCTGATAGGATTCTATAGGTGTGGACTACCTGTTGTCAGTTGGCCCCTCCTACTCAGCCTCCTTCACCCCTTTTCCCAGCAGCACAGCCCTCACCTCAGCACTCAGACCTCCTACCTGCCTGTATCTCAACCTCAGTTTCTCATCTGTAATGCAGACTGGCCACACTTCCTGAGGAAGTTGCTATGGAGATTGAAACACACAGCCCCTGACTGGTGCATGCGTCCAGGAGAAGGGCTCGTCTCCAGGCAGGATGAGGGGCATGCTGCCCTAGAGGGTGCACGGATCACTCAGGGCAGCCATCAGGGCTGGTGCTCACTTTACTGTTACAGCCTGAGCTTCCTCCCAAGGATGCCTCCTGAATATAGAGAATGAAAGTGATGTTTCGGATCATGTAGTGGCCCTAGGTGGTAACAAGCCTACATCCCAAGTCAGCACACTGAGAAATGTTCCAACCTGACTTGTGAGCAGTGGAAGCCATGGCAGCCTGGGCTGCTGAAAACAGGGAGTGGTGGGAGGGGCTGGTCCAGTCCTAGGCTCTAGGCATGTCTGCCTTCTGTCCCACCAGATCACTGACCACTAGTCTCTTTCTGCAGATAGAGACGCTCAGCTGGTACCTGCTATTGTGGTCACAGGGTTAGCTGTCATCCAAGGAATCCAAAGTCCACTGGCCATGCACGTGAGTGAATGAGGATCCCTTGGGCTTAGACTGAGCCCAAGGCTTATGAGGAAGCTTGAAGCCATTTTGTAGTGTGGGGCCTCTTGAGGGGCCTGAATCTGCTCAACCTGTGGTAAGGTCCCCTAAAGAACTGGATTCAGAAACCTTGAGTGGTTCTGCTAGAAAATACTGACATCTAAGGAAAGCAGCCACAGCACATTCCTGCGTTCCCTCCAGTAACAGATGTCCATAGGAGGTCCTAGCTAAGCAGGAAGCATGGGGCAGCCACAGGCAGGGAAAGAGGCCCAATTTTGCAGCCAGATCATACATGTCACACCCCAGGAGGCTGTGCCAGCACTCAGGCCTGACTTTGAATTCTCTCAGTCCATCTTCTGTGCAGTAAACAAACATCCTCTGGGCATTTACTGGGCATTGCCTCAGATTCCTTATATTCCTTATATTCAAACCCAAATTTCAATAGTAAGACATTTTCAATCTGGGCATGCAGCTTGGCATCGCAACTATTCCGGAGATTGAATCAAGAGGATTGAAAGTTCAAGGTCTGTCTGGATTACAGATCAAGTTCAAGAGGAGCCTGGGTAACTTAGTGAGACTGTTTCCAAATGAAAGTATTAGATGGTGGGCTGGTGAGATGGCTCAGTGGATAAAGTATTTACTTGTAAAAGTAATAGGAGGGCTGTGATGGACCTCAGTGCTAGAGCTCCTGACAAAAACCCTCCAATGAAAGGCTAAGGGCATGGATGTGTGGTAGAGCACCTGCCTATGATCAGAGAGGAACTATGGCATAGCTCAGTGGTAGAGTATTTGTCTAGAATGTCCCAGTGAAGGGATGGTGGTGTGGCTCAGTGATAGAGCATTTGCCTAGACTCCCCAGTGAGGGGCTGGGATGTGGTTCAGTCTTAGAGCACCTGCTCTAAGTTGTCAGTAAAAAATAAATTTAAAAAGGAATTTTTTTAAAAGCAAGAAAAAAAGAGAAATATATATTTCTGTATAAAGAGCCTTTGACAAAAATCGGTGTGTATGTAATATTTTCTCCCATCCCCAGTCTGGTCTTTCCACAGTCTCAATTGTGTATTTTGATGGACAGTTTTAATTATGATAGTCCAATTTAGTCCTATGTATTTGATCTTAGATGTCTTGCCTGTGCTGGTTAAGAAATCTTTGCTTACCCTTTAAATGTACCTTGGATTCATCTCTTCTCCTTACCAAACCTGTCCCTACCCAGCTGTCTCTGATCAGTTTCTCTGATTTCTCTACCCTCCTCCACATTGACCTTCTCCCCTGGCTTCTGCACCCTCTATCCTTCTTCCCTACGTGCAGTCCATACAACCCCTTCTGCTTGTGGACAGCCCTGTGCCATCTTGGCATACCTGAGACTGGCACAAGCTTCCATATGTACTAGGTGCTCACTAAAACCATAAATTAAGGTCTTGGTGTCCAGTTGTGGAGTATTAAACTTGTTAATTAGTTCTACACACCACTTCATCAGGAATACCTGAACAAAGCCAGGGAAACAAGAGTTATGGAAAAATCAACATGGATAGGAAAGTTTCCTATCTTCAAACTGGAGTGTTACTCACACAAACATCACCCAAATGAACATATTTGTGTTTTTTATTTTTGCTTCAGCCCTGAAACTCTATGGCAAACTCAGAGCATGTGGCTCTGAAGAGTTCTGGAGTCAAAGAACCTTGACCTGGGGAACCCCAATGGGCAGGGCTGCTGAGTGCTAGGCAGCTGTCTGAGGCCAGATGCTTCCCTTGGAACCCCAACTTTCCTTCAAGAATTAGGGAGAGACTGAATAGAATGACCTTGAGACCCCAGCAGGACCTTGGCATTGTTGAGATTCCCATGGCCACAGACACGCTAGGAAAATGTTCTACAGCTCAACTCCCCCCACTCACAGGAGGATTTTCCCCAGGTTCTTTACTACTGACCTGTATCCTTGCCCTTAGGTCTCACTTTGTATCCCAGGATGGCCTTAAACTTGTCATCTTCATGTTCAGCCTCCTGAGCACATGGGATGGCAGTCCTGAACTACCAGGCCTTGTTCTTTATGCCCTGCCATTTGAGGCCGAGGCATTTTAGAGAACCCTTCCCATGGTGGATCCCCTTAGATCTTGGCCCCTCACAGATTTGGGACATGAGTACTAGGATACCTTTTAATCAAGAGAAAAACAGGATGGAGAGGACTAAATGATGTACCAGACAGATGTAGCAGGATGGGATCTGTCCCTATTGGGTCCAGGAAAGTATCTTATTCCAGCTACCAGAGCGGCCAGAACTAGGAACTACATTGGGTCTTGAATGAGGGAGAATGATGTCACCTGGAACTATCAGGGAATTTGTGGGGCTTAAGCAGGCTCAGTGAAAAGATAGGATCAGAGAGCTGAGTGAGGCCCTGTGAATTTGGGGTATCCTCTGTCGCCAGTGGTACCAGGTCCCACTCAGGACCTATGCACATTTTCCATTATTTATGTTACTGTGGGAAAGTCAAAATTTCCAGGTCCCCAAGTTGAGAATTGCACAGATTATGTTTTAACCATAGTATTCTTTGTAGCCACTATAACGAGCATCCACATTTGTCAGGTCCTACAGCCATGGGAAGTACCTTCTGTTCCCCAAATGGGTCCCCTATAGATGGATTTCCTTATCACTCTTCCTTCATGATACTAAGAGATAAGTTGGTCTAGGACATTGTCAAGTGGGTGTCTCAGGTTTCAAAGATGCAGGTAGGATCCTTATGAATGGATTGGGTGATTCTACATTGAGACACTCTTGGAAGTGCCTCTGTAAGCCCAGAAGTCTGCCTCACAGTCTTTGATAATATTATGGAAGAGGGACTATACATGCCCACCTCCACAGGCTCCACCAGCCTTCTCTCACTCCCCATAGGTGGAGGCTGTGACAGCTGTGGAGCCATCCTCAAATGCTGAACAGAAACATCACTGTCCTTGGTCACCAGCCTGTCCCTGGGGGGGAGGGAACATATCATCCTCCAGGGTCACCAAAAGCCCAGTGAGGTTTGGAAGGGATGGCTGGAGCATAGCTCAGGAGTTGACCCAGCCTCTAGGATCCAAAACAGCCTTCCACAAGGCTCTGTGCCTCTCTGCTCCAGTAGAACAGTCCCCCATGTACACTTACTATAGACCACTGTCACAGGACTTCACCTCCATGATCAGTCCAAGGGCCTGCACTACAGCTAGCTGTGGCCATATCCCATTCAGACATCAAAAGCTAAGCTTATCATTCCTGTACCAAGCCCTGCCTCCATCCATTCATCTAACAACTGGCTTTGTGTTCTCCCCTCAGCCTGTCTCCCATCAGCATCTCTGTCTCTATGGTGACCTGTTGGTCCTTCTCCATGTCAACACTCATGAGCCTCCTGGAGACTGCAGCCTTCCCTCCCCCTTTCTTCCTCTCAGTTTGCCTCTCTGGCTCCAATACTTACTTCACTAGAGTGCTTGCTAGAATCGTCCACTGAGGGGCTGAGGGTGACTCCGTAGCAGAGCACCTCCTAGAATCCCCCAGTGAGACATTGTGGACATGGCTTAGCAATAGGTTTTGCTTAGAATCTACCAGTGACTGGCTGACGGTGTGTCTCAGCCTGCTTAGAATGCCCAGTGAGGGGCTGGACCATGGTAGAGGACCTGACTATTTGGGCAAGGCACTGGGTTCCATGCTAAACACAAGAACAAGACCAAGTGGAGAAGGAGGAAGAAGAAAAGATTCTTATGTCCACCATGGGCCATAATACCCAAGATCTTTCTTGTATTATTGGGGAAACTGAGTCCCAGAGGAAGGAAGGCTTTTGTCCAGGGATTTCTGGGATCTATGATGACAGCAGGTGACCTAAGAACTCTTATCCAGACCCCTTTCCTGGTCATACTGCTCCTCACCCACTACTGTGGACCTGGGAAGCCCCACCAAGTCATGCGGACAGAGGTCTATTTCCCCCACCTTATAGGAACAGCCTGCTGGTGGCCACCAATAGCTAGGGGTTTGGGTGTGATTCTTTGATTGATTTGATTGAGAAAGGTCTCATGTAGCTCTAGCTGACATCAAACTCAATATGTGGCTAAGAATGATCTTGAATTCCTCATCCCTTTCCTGAGTGGTAGGATTACATACATGAGCCACTGCACCTGGCTCAACGCTTAGGTTTTGATGAACACTAATGGATCAGGACTGTGAACCTATCTGAGTGCCCAGCTCCAGGCTGGCATCATTCCTACTCAGTTCACCACAGTCCCAGTGCACCAGGTAGTAGACATGATACTTCAACTTATCACGCAGTTGCCATTCCTTGCTTGAGGTACCATTAATAAGAGAAACGGGACGTAATCACCCTCTGTGGACATCCACAGTGTCCAGATCCTCACATGGGATTGAGTTTGGACTGTCCCTGTCTCCCCCACCAGGCTGGGTCATAGCTCTCTGTGTCTTCCCATCAGACTGAGTCAAGGTCCTCTATGTCTCCCCCATTAGACTGGGAGCCCCTGGAGGACACAACATTGACTTCTCTGAGCAGGTGTTAGGAAGCTGTCCCCAGCCCTGCAGCTCAGGCCAGGTGGAGTTGGGCCAGGGCTCAAGGCCCTCCCAGGTAGACCAAGCAGAAGAGTCACGGGCTCTAAGCCAGTGATGCTGGAGTGGTGCAAGGGTCTTGATCAGGACTGAGTGGGATCTCTGCCTCCAATCCACAACATCCCTGTTTTCATCACCTAGCTGAAAATTCCAGTCTCTGAAGAGGCCTTACTACTGTGGCTGGCCCCTCAGCTTCCTGACGGTATTTTATGACACTCACCTTAGCTAGTGACACCCTGCCTCCTCCCTGTGGTCTGAGCACTGTGAGTGTCATAAAATAGCCTGTATACTGTCTGCTTGCCCTTATGGGGCAAATCATGGCAAAATTTCCTTATCCCAATTAGAGGACAAGACAGTGCCTACCCCATCCTGCTGCCCTCCTGGCTGCCAGCCTCTCCCTCCAGCATTGCACACAGTCATGACAAAGTTTGCATGACAAGCTCAGCTGCATTCCTAGGTCTGAAAAACTAGAGAGCAGCTGCAGTACTGTAGTCACCATCAAGGCCATGGGTCACTGGTCCATCTTAGCCAAAGCCTGACAGATGCATCATGAGTCTTATGCCTCTACTTTCCAAACCACCAAGCAGGCTGAGTGCCTTCAGAGATAAAAAACACTCTTCCCTTCCCATGAGCATCCCAAAGAGTCCCAACTAAACTTCTGTTCTCCCCTAGTACACAACTCACATTAGAGCAGAAGGTGTCTCCTTATAGGCTATGCCCACAGCCCTGTGGTCTACTGTGTCTCAGTGCTTACTGGAATTCAGAATGCTGGGAAGCTCCACACTCAGTCCCTCATTTCAAGACCACACAAACCCAGGAGGGAAGCTGAGGCTCAGAGAGGGAAAGGCCTTGCCTGAGGTCACTTGACATACACTCAGGTATATGTAGAGGGGGCAGCAAGTCACATCTCCAGGCAAGGTGACATGCCTTGACAGCCATGGATAATGATGACAACATGTACAGCCACTGAAGTCTCCTTGAATAATTTTCTTTTAGAAATATTTTTGTTCACTTATTTGCAAGGGAGAGAGAGAATGGGTGTAGCAGGATTCACGAGGGTTTCTTGCAACCGTAAGCAAACTTCAAACACACAAACCACTTTGTGCATCTGGTTTACCTTGATATTGGGGAACTGAACCCAGGCCATCAAGCTTTGCAAGCAAGCACCTTAACTGCCATCTCTGCAGCCCTCCTTGGATAATTTTCCTGTGTTCTGTTAATCCCCCCTCAAAGCCTCTCAACCCATTTATACTCCTTGTTATGAGTCTGATTGAACATTGAGAAGGCACTGGAGCAGGCTCCACCTTCTGCTCTCTTCCAGGCTCTGCTTGGTACCTGTAGGGGAACCCATTGTCACTTTCTCAAGAGGTCAGCCAGAACCAGAGCTTGGACTCAAGTCTCAAAGCATCACAATTCTAGCTGACAGCCCAACCCTCTTGGTAGTGACAGAAAACTCTGGATAATTAGGACATTTCTCAATCAAGACATGAAGTCTTCAGAGTGTCCAAATGCAGGGCTAGGTACCTGCTGCAGGCCCAGTCACTTCATCCCAGTCCAGGCCACTTTCCTCTGTGGCCCCAGATGGGCTCATTTCTGACCTTGGGACCTAGGGAGGTGTTTTTTTTTCAGTACTCCTGCCACACTCTGGTCAGCTGGAATCTGGCCTGTTCAGCTGCTAACAGTTTCCAGATTGTTCTCAACATAATCTTTTGGATTTTTTTGTTCTACAAGATCTGTCCATGGACAGACAGGGTGACTCTTCTTTCCATCCTGGGTCTCCTACTCACCTTAAACCTGCTTTAACCAGATTTCTCTCCCAATATCTGTTTCTCTCACCCAAGGGTGGTTTTTTATGTTAAAAATGTGATAGAGGGGGTGGAGAGATGGCTTACTGGTTAAGGTGCTTGCCTGCAAAGCCTAAAACACAGGTTTTATTACCTCAACCCACCTAAAGTGAGATCCACATAGTGGCACATGTGTCTGGAATTCGTTTGTAGTGGATCGGGGACCTGGAGTGCCTAGCTCATTTGTCTGTCTTCTCTCTACCTCTCTCTGCTTGTAAATAAATAAAATTAATGAAAATAAAAAATGTGAGATATGTGTGTGGATGTGTATTTCTATGTTTTCATGTGTGCAGTGCGTGTGTGTATCCAAGCATACATGCACACAGGCAGTGGGGATGAAAGACAATTTTATGTGTTATTCCCAGGAATGCCATTGGCAGTTTTTGAGATAGTGTCTCTGACTGGCCTGGAACTCACCAAATATGCCAGACTGGCTGGCCACTCAGCCCCAGGGACTCTCCTATCTCACCTCCCCAGTGCTAGGATTACAATCCTGCGGCACCACACCTGGCTCTTTTATATGGGTTCTGTGGATCAAACTCAGGCCTTTAGGCTTACAAGGCAAACAATACCCAATGAGCATCGTTGCCAAGAACATTTTTAGGCACCAGGTCATGCTATACATATACCAGGCTGTCTTTGAACCTATGATTCTCCTGTCTCTGCTTCCTGAGTGCTGGGATAACAGGTGAGTGTCACTGTGCCCATCTGCACAGCTCCCCAGCCTTGTCCTCCAAGAAGTCCTCCTGTATCCCAGACCCCTTCCCATCACTGCCATTGCCCATGCCCACATCATTCCTCCACATGTCTGCCTTCAAATTTACAGACCTCAAGAGTAAGATCCATTGTGCTCCATGTCTGCCTGGACTTAGCTCTGAGCTGGGATCACTGCAACTTTGTAAGCAGCTGGTCAGAATCCAGTTTTCACCTACACCACACATGAAGCTATGCCTCCCATGTCTCTATCCTGACTTCCCGCTTCTAGATGTTTCTTACAAAATATCCCGTGTCCAAGAGCCACTTTCCTCCCCACACTGGGCATTCACCAAGTGTGTTGTCTCCAGAGCCCACTGAGGGACTTTCCAATCATCATTCCAGCCAGCAGCCTTAAACAGTGAGAGAGGAAAGTCTGAGATCAGCACTCTCATCCCAGGAATAATACCTTCCCTGGTCAAGCCCTGTCTACTTTCCCCAGTAGGGGCTTCCCCAAATTCCTCACCTCCACCTAAGCTCCTGTGTGTTCTTCCCAGTCCTTTACCCTCTCCTTCACTTCCCTCAGACTCATGGATCTGGTAGGAGCAGCAGCGCCCAGCTACTTGTAATTAACCTTTACTGGGTGCTTTGTCTCTGCTATTCCTTTGAAAGAGGTCTGATGGGGCAGCCAAGGTCATGACACTAGGATGCTGTAAAGCTTCTGTACTATCTATAAATCCCTTCAGACATCATAAAGATAGGCAATTCCCTGTGGGGTTCATCTCTTGTAATTATACATATAATGTAAATATACAAAGTAAATACACATTGCACACTGTTGTGGATGCACTTCTGTTGGTGAGATATTTTACCTAATCTCAGGGCTGCTTTCCATCTCATCACTCTCAACACACACACACACACACACACACACACACACACACACACACACACACACACACACACACACACACCCTTCTCCATCCCAGCTTTTCATGTCTATCTCCTTTCCTCTGTGTCAGAACTTTGCAGGAGAAAGGCAATATTTTGACTGCACAGAGGAGACATAAGATGGAGTCCTCACCAGGCCTTGAGCTCACAGAAAGACAGAGTTAAAGTGTGAAAGGGAAGAAAAGAGGAAAGGAGGGAAGAAGAAAAGGGGGAAAGGGAAGAGAAGAAAGGAAGGAAGAAAATGAGTGATAAAGGGAGAAGAATAGAAAGGAAGGGAGAAAAAGGGGGAAAGGGTGAAAAGCGGCAGGATGGAAGGTTGAAAAAGAGGGGAGAAGAGACGAATGGAAGGAAGTAGAGAAATGAAGGCAGGAATAAGGGAGAGAAGAAAAGTGGGAGAAAAAAGAGGAAAATGGAGAAGAATGGGAAAAGGAAGGAAGGAACAAAGGAAGGACAAGGGAAGGAGGGCATGGCTGCAGATCCCTGGCCTGAGCACAGTCAATCCCTGTGGGATGACCATAGTATTTCATGCACACACCGTGGGGCTTATGGGATCTTCTGGCCCCAGGAGTCACACCATCACACCAGGCTTCCTCGAGCCCCAGGAGTCCCCACAACTGTTCTCTGGGTAAGTGCGGGGGGTGGCACAGAGCACAAGCTCTGTGAGTTGCAAAGCTTCTGCTTTATTATAGCTGCACCCTGGGTACCAGGAACCCCTGCATCTGCTCTCTGGGTATGTGTGGGGTGGGACAAAGCTCTGTGAGCTGCAAAGTCCCTGCTTCAGCACAGCTGCACCCCAGTGTCATGCAAAACACGCAGCTTTCACCTCAAAGGGGATTAGAGATAGTTTAGTCTAGAGCCAAATATGAGTGACCATGGCCCAGGAACACAGATTAAGTTTACCCAAAATTCCCTGTCCAAATGTGTTAACAGTTCATAAAATTTTCATAATTACGTAAATCAAGGCACTTTTCAAATACATTGGTTGACCATCAGGTAGGCAGGTTTTAGCAAAGCAGCAAAATATCCACCATAGTCTTCACATGCTATCTGATGACATTGTTAAACCTTGGGTAGGTGGAAGCTGGTGGTCTGTCAGTACACACAGCTGCACCTCAGGTCCCAGAAGCCCCTGCATTTGCTCTCTGCGTACTTGGGGTGTGCACAAGCTCTATTAGTTGCAAAGTCCCTGCTCCAGTACAGCTGCAGCCCACTCATCTTCTGCCAGCCACCCTCCCCTCCTGACTGTTGGGCGCTCCGGCCTCCCCAGCATTGTAGGCAGGTGGAACTGCCCGTGACGTCACAATGCTGCGACTCAACCAGAGCGACCTTATGGCCGTTGTAATCTTCAAAAAGGCGGGAGCAGCAGAGTTCTTTCTCCTGAGCCTCTCTCCAGCAGCACGGCAGGACAGAGGGGTCGGTGGTGACATCCTGCGTACATCCCTGTGTGCAGGGAAACTGCTCAGTGAATTGTAAACTGAAAGGCAGGACGGCGTGAGGAACAGTGCGGAGGAAGCAGCGGAGTTCATTTTCCCGAGCCTCCATCCTGCGGGATGGGGGAGGAGGCGGCCATGGCGAGTCTGGGGGCGAGTGAGAGCGATCGGCAGCAGGTAGGAGGATCGCGCTGGGCCGAGGGGTCACGGGGATCCCCGGGAGACGCTGCAGAAAGCCAGGCAAAGGGCTGGCCCGCCACACACCCAGCTCCAGCGCAAGGCCCTAGAACATGAGTGCACATCCACACAAACCACACACACACACACACACACACACACACACACGCACGCACGCGTGCACATACATGCCCCCCTACCCAAAATCTGGGCGTGGTGCACTCCTGTAACCCCTGTGGGAGGCTGAGGTTGGAGCTTCAAGGTTTGAGGGCAGGTCTGGACTATATAGAGTCTGTCTCAAAACAAGAGCAAAAAGGAAAGGAGAGGAGGAGATAAAGAGAGTAAGGGAAAGAAAGAGGAAAGGGAGACAGGGAAGAAAAAGGGGGGCAAAGGAAAGAGGGTAAAAAGGAGAAAGGGAGATGAATGGAAGAAGAAGGAAAGAAGGGAAGGAAGGTAGAAAAAAGGGGAAAGGGTGAATCATGGAGGAAAGGAACGAACATGGGAAGGAAAAAGAGGAGGAGGAGAAGAAAGGAAAGAAGGAAGGAAAAAGAGGGGAAAAGGGAGGAGAATAAAAGAAGGAAGGAAAAGGGGTAAAATGAGAAGAATGGAAAGAAGGAAAGAGGGAGTGAAGGAGGGAAATAGGAAGAAGGAAGAAAGGAATAGAAGGAAAGAGCAGAGTGGGGGAGAAAGAAGGAAGGGGAGAAAAGAGGAGAAATGGAAGACAAGAAAGGGAGGGAGAAAGGAAGGAAGAGCAAGGGAATCTGGGCAGGGCTGCAGAACCCAGGCCTGAGTGTGGTCAATCCGTGTGGGTTGACCATCCCCTGTTGTCAGGCACACACAGTGGGCCTGTGAAATCTTCTGGCCAGGCTTCACCTTTTCCCATGAGGCCTCCTCAGGCTCCAGGAATCTTGCATCTGCTCTATGGGTAGGTGGGAGGAAAGACCCTGTGAGCTGCAAAGGCCCTGCTTCAGTACAGCTGCATCCCACTCCCTCTGCAAGCCGCCCTCCTGTCAGGAAGGGTGGATGGTTCTGTCCTCCTCCTACATGTCCAGGAAAGGTGGACCAGCCTGTGAAATGATAATGCTGCACCACTACCAGAGCACTGAGGAAATTGTAAACTTAAAGGCAGTGAGGTGCCAGTGGTGAGGAGGAAGCAGCAGAGTTCATTTTCCTGATCCTCTGTCTGGTGAGATGGTGGTGGAGGAGGTTACCATGGTGATCTGCTTGCAAGTCAGACGTCTCCCATCAGGTAGGGGTCAGGCCAAGTAGAGGGACCACCTGAGCTCCTGGTGGCACTGCAAGGACCTGGCCTCAGTTTCAGCATGCCACCCACAAGTATCTTCACCTCTCCATGTCGATTTTCTAATCTCAGTGTGGTGTGCTTACAGACATTGCCATCATTTTCCTGTGTATATGGACAGAAATAAAAACCACCAGTGTTAGGTACTAAATACTAGAAGGAAAAGCAGGAAGGAGAATTAAGTGAGGTCTTGGCTTTACTAGCCTCTGGCCTTAACCCAAAATTTTAAGAGCCTTTGGGATGTGAGAAATGAATATCCAACACTGCTGAATGTGATTAATTAAAGTGAGAATGTCCTAAGATTAATAAGCTCACTGTAATTTGGGAAAAGGTGTTTATCTAAGGCACCATGGTGATAGGCAGGTAGAGGTTGTTAGAGAGTCACTAGACCTGTGAAATGACAGTTTGGGAGGAGCAGACTGGTGTCAGGAAAATCCTGGCACTTCATGAATGGAAGACTAGGTTAGTTACTGAATGGAAAGGAAGCTCAGAGTATTCCAGGAACAGAGATGACTAACCTGTTATTTGGATGACATCTTCAGATTGGTTTGTTAATGTGATACTCAGCATGTATATAGTAACTTAGAAGATGCCATTAAAGACAGAATGATGTGATTCAAGTATCTTTTGTGTGAATTAGCATGTGCATGCCACAGAGTACATGTGGAGGTCTGAGGACAACTTCCACTTTGCTTGACACAGGGTTTCACTTGTTTTACTGGGTGTGCTATTGGTTTGTTTTATCTGCTTCATGGGCACCATTCTCGCTGGCCTGCAAGCTTCTGGGGTCTCCTGCCTCCACTTCTCATTGACTTGGCGTGGGTATGCTGTGTGCACGTGCCTTTATGTGGATGGTGGGGAATTGAACAGGAGCTGTAAAGTTTGCAAGGAAATACCTTTAACAATCTCCTTAGATCCTTCATTTGATATGTGGGTGTGAGATGTACTGACCTTCCTGAAATGGCACATATCAAACCTCCCTGAACAAGGATGTTTTCTGCGATATAGTAAACAAGGTGGCCCGAATAACGTATCCCAAATATGAGACAACAGGCAGGGTGTCCTAGGACCTACATGAAGATCATATGTATGATGTGGCTTCCCAGCCACCTGGACAGGAGAAAGGAGACAGCCATTGGGTAGAGCTCCAAAGACAAACAAACCCATCACCCCATTTCTCAGAGTGGGGACATCCTGAGAAGCTGGTCCATGGGCTTCTACTCTGGAGATGGCACTCTGTGTTAGCAATAGGATCTGAAAAACCAGGCACTGGATGTGGAATGTGTGGAGTTCAGACACGCAGGATAGAAGTAGGTAGGTGTGGTCTTCCTTATAGGAAGGAGAGGCACATGCCTTGTGCTGGAAGAGTGACCTTTCTTTTTTGTTTGTTTGTTTGTTTTTGAGGTAGGGTCTCACTCTATCTAAGGCTGACCTGGAATTCACTATGTCATCTCAGGGTGGCCTCGAACTCATGGCAATCCTCCTACCTCTACCTCCCGAGTGTTGTGATTAAAGGCATGCGCCACCACGCCCAACTTTGAGTGACCATTCTTAACCTACCTTCCCCATTCTGGAAATTGGTGCTGGGTTGGTTCTCAGAACTGTGTCTGGTCGTCATGTTGATGGGGAGGAAGGAGTAACCAGGTGGAGAAGCAGGGAGCCAAGCTCACACTGCCTGGGAAGCAGGGATAATCCTCAGGGCTCTGATGCATCTATCTCTTGAAGGTCTAATCAAGGAGACATTGGCTTTGTGTATGAAGTCTGTGTTCATCATTTCCCTCTCACCCCACTGACTGGTGACTTCAGAATCTCCTGACTTTTCTTCCCACAACTGTCATCTGTACCAGTCACCCTGTGTTTCTGAAACCAGAGTTCTGTCCTTGATACTTATACTTTCAGAGGCAAGTGAGCAAAGACAGGAATTCAACCTTGAACCTATGCTGTATTGAGAGAATTGGTAATTTGGGATAAGAAAGGATTCTTAGAGATATCTGATATCTCATCTATAGCTTACAGTAAACATAAAAGGGGAAAGAAAGGCAATCATTTCAAATTTTATTGGTCGAGTAATCAGTCATGGCTCTGAAATTTAAGGTGTTACTGGTTCTATATGTCTCCTTGTGGACTTCTGGACTCTTCTCTCCATGTAGTGAGGGTTTCATATACACCAAAGCCAGTAGCCCTTGCATTCCTCTGAATCTGTTCAGATTACAACTAGATCAAAAGTTTATATAAAACATGTCTCTATTTTCCCTTTATTACTCTTATTATTGTCATGATGTGAGAAAGTGGGTAGTCAAGCCCACTCTGAGCCCTGATATTCTTCCCCCTCTGGCCTGTGTTTTCTTGCCTGTTTCATCAGATTGAGGCTCAGACCTGTCTTTTTGGTTGTTCACTTGGTGGCCACTTCCAGTTTTCCAGCTCCTTCCCTGACAGAATTAAAACAAAGTCACAGCATGTCTCCAATTTCCATGTAGCCCCTGTGCTTCTCCCTGAACTGGTCTGGTAACACCAGAAAAATGGTACAGACTGTGTTGTTGGTGTTGAACTCAGGAGGAATGAGTTTGCTTTAACCATTCCACAGATAATTTGTGATGTCAGATGTCTTTTTTGTTATTTAATTGAGGGTGTGACATACAGTGCTACACCTGCCTTGTGGGTGGGTACAGGGATGTTGCTGAGCACCCTGCAGTTTGTATGTCATTTTCAAAACTAAGTGTATCTGACTCAAATTATCAGTAGGGTAATGAGAATGTCAAGTGCAATGGTATGGACATGTGAAAGAACCTGAAACTCTCAGAGGAGCATGCTGATTTTTCATTTTCATTTTCTTTTAATATTGTGGTGTTGAGATGTCAAACCCCAGTTCTTACCTCAAGTGCATAAAGAATACTTTATTCTGAGACAATTCTGAGAGCTGATGGCCTGGGAACATGTCTAGGTTACAACAAATATGATGTTTCAACATGGTAAAAGTTTCAGAATTTTTGGTTTCATTTCTTAAGCCTGGTCTCACTCTAGCCTGGCTGACCTGGAACTCAATCTGTCAACCAAGATAGCCTCAAACTCATACTGATCTTCCTAATTTGGCCTCTTTTTGTACTGGGAGTAAAAATGTGGGCCACCCTACCTGACTCATGGAATATTTATGGTAATAGAATGAAAAAGTTATAAATCTAGGCATTTTAAGTGCATTCATGGAAACATCAAGGAGGAATTTTCAAAGCAGAGAAGTCTCTGCTGGAGGCCTCAGGTGTTTTGTGATGCCATCCTTAGCCTATGGGTTGGTGGAAACTAAGATGTTTGTTTGAACATTCCAATAAGAATTTTACCTGATAGTAATGGCAATGTTAGATCAAGGGTTGAGGTAGGCTGTAAGTACTATCTATGGGACTGAAGGTCACCCAACAAAATTTCGTTATAAGCCTGTAACAGTCAGCTTTCTACTACCACAGTCTTTCTATACATTCAATCAGCTATGTAGTATGTTTAACTCAGGCATTAGTTTTTGTTCTGGGAACTTGTTCATGAACCCAGTGTCTCACACATCCCAGATAAACAATGGATCCACTACTGAATACACCATTTCAATGGCTGAACTAACAAAATGTGTGTGAATAGTGAGGGTGAACAAGGCTACAGAGAAGCATGTGCCAAACTGATAAGGGAGCTAAGATGGTGCTTCACAATAATAACTCAGGTTGTCTGGACCTAGTAGAGAGGGAGACCTTTGCATGTAATAGAGAATGCATGGGGAACAGATGGGGGATAGAGGGCTGTATGTGTGTGTGTATTGCTAAGGATCAAGCACACAGCCTTGCATAAACCAGGCAAGTGATCTGTCAAGGGGACAAGTGTTAACAACTGCCCTGTTTCAGTTACCCTCCGAGGTGCCTCATGAGCACATACATGTTCAAACCTGCCATCCAGTGGAAAGTGCAGAGACAGCATATATGGTTCAGAGACTTCAACATGTTACTGTCTTTTGAGACCCTGGGTGTGGATAAGGTGAGCTAGAGGGAATGCAGACAAAGAAGTGAGTGCAGTGAACCTGGCTTGGTGGCACATACCTGTAAACTCAGTACATATGTTGAACATTTTATCTCATGCCTGCCAAGTTCTGAGTTTACGGGTATGTGACATCAAGCTGGGTTACTTTGAGTCCAGCCTGGGTTATAGGAGACCACATTTCAAAACTAAACAAAGAAAAACCACACAGATCACAAGTAGTGTATGGAGGGCAAGGCCAGGGCAGCAGAGCCTGAGTGGGTTCCATGGAAATTGCACAGGCCTGTGAGTGCTGAGCACGCCCCTCTTTGCAGGCAGCTGTTCTCATCTCTTCTGACCATTTGGGCACTTTTCATATTCTTTCATGCAACCATCCTCTTCTTCAACTGTTTCTTTCACTAATTTTTTTCCATTTTGATATTTTTCTTATAAATATTTCATTATTTATTTATTTGGGAGTGATATATAGAGAAAGAGAGAGAGAGAGAGAGAGCAATGGAGGGCGAGAATGGGTGTACCAAGGTTTCCAGCCATATGAATGAACTCCAGGTGCATGCACCATGTTTTGCATTTGGCTTATGTGGGTCCTGGGGAATCGAACCTGGGTCCTTCGGCTTTGGGGGCAAGTACCTTAACCATTAGGCCATCCCTCTTGTCAACATTTTCATATTATAATACATGTTTATAACGTATTTTGATTTTAAGCCTAGAAAATCCACTGTCTTATCAGTCTTCACCTCTCACTAACACACTTCTTCATTCCTATGACTCTCCATCTTATTTTTGTTCCTTTTAAAAGTGTTTAAAAATGTTTGTACAGATAAATCATGTGTTGGTACCCTCTTTTCCCTCATCCCTGCCCCCATTCCATTAGGAACACTCCTCAGTGGGGTTGCAGGTATTCCTTGTTACTTTTTTCTAACCCCACTGAGTTAAATTAGGTTTCTTGCATGAGCATGGTGATATAACAGGATGGGCAACTTACCAGTAGGTACACAACTGATGAACATGACTCCCTTTCCCAGCAATCACTAGGTGCAATTAGCTTCTCTAGAGGTGTGGAGTCACATGTATCCTTCCCCATGAAGGTGATGTATTGACAGGCTTAATCTTTGCAGGAAATATAAACTGCTATGAATTCATGGGTGTAATGACTATGTGTACCCCAAAACAGTGTTTCACAGCGCTCCTCCCCACCACACTGGAATCTCTGTAAGACTCAGGGAAGTTAGAGAAACCATGCTCAGGAAGGGGACTAAACCTGCAAGTCTCAGAAAGCCCCTAAAATTCACAAGCTTCACAAGCTCCCTCCACAAGGTTAAATAAACAGTAACAATTTTGGGGAAGAGGAGACATTCCAAATGGTCAAGCCCCTTCACATTTTACAAGCATCTCCAGGGATGCAGCTTTCATGAATTGTCACACATGGAAGGTGGAACTTTTACCGATGCAGGTACTTTTAGTCATCCATGTACCTGTAAATATTCCCTCATCCATATTCCTCTAAATAACCCTAATATAACTCACTAACTCACTGGGCTGGACTTGAATGGCGTTATTTCTTTGGTCTGTCATTAGCACCTTCTTTGGGGTGAATAAATATTTGCTCACATCTCCGCAGAAGTTGAAGCAATGAGAGTTTGGCTGTGCTATGGAGATGTGTATATTTTTACAGGACATTGCCCAAGACTAAGGAGAGGAGGAGACTATTCCCTTGTCTTTCTTGCCTGCAGCTCTTGGTGCACACCTTTGGTCTCCTTACAACTGAGCCCCCTGTGCAGGAGTAATAATGTCACAACACTTCATGTTCTGTGTACACATCCAGCCTTGTGCTGCTGGCCTCCATGCACTCTCTCTCCAGAAGGCAAAGCATTTTCACTCTTATTTGGAGCTAAATTGGAGTAACTGTCAGTGCTTATCTTCTGTTCCTGGCTATCAAACCCAGGGTCCAGTGTGTGCTAAGCAAGTTCTTTTTGCACTGAGCTACACCATCGGCTCTTTTATTTTTACTTAGAGGTGAGGTCGCATTATGTATCACTGGCTGGCTCTAACTCAGGATGTTCCTGCCTCAGTCTCCTCTATGGAAATTACAGGTGTGCACAATGATGCTCATCTCTCTCTCACATATACTTTATTTTTATAAAAACATATTTATTTACAAGGAGATAGAAAGGAAATGGCCATGCCAGGCCTGTACCCACTGCAGATGAACTCCAGATGCATGTGCTCTTTGTGCATCTGTCTTTATATGGGTACAGGGGAATTGAACCTGGCTTGTTGGGCTTTGCAGGCAAGTGCCTTTACCACTGAACCATCTCTCCAGCCCCAATACATATATTTAAAAACATTTTATTTATTTATTTATGAGAGAGTGAGAATAGGCACACCAGGGTCTGTAGTCACTGCAAATGAATGCCTCCAGATGCATGCACCTCTGCAGTGGTTTGATTCAGGTGTCACTCATAAACTTAGGTGTTCAGACTGCTAGGTTCCCAGCTGGTGGAGATTTGGAAATTACAGCCCTCTGGAGGCAGTGTATTGTTGGGGATAGGCTTAAGGGTATTAAAGCCACTTTCTCCTTGCCAGTGCTTGGTACACTCTGCTGTTGCTGTTGTCCATCTGATGTTGGTCAGTAGGTGTTGTCCATCTTTCCTCATGCTGTCATTTTTTTCCCTGCCATCACGGAGCTTCCCCTTGAGTTTGTAATCCCAAATAAAGTGTTTTGTTCTCCTACAAACTGTTCTTAATCAGGTGCTTTCTGCCAGCAATGCAACCTGACTAAAACAGCCACCTTGTGTATATGGCTTATGGGTATTAGGGGAAATGAACCTGGGTCCTTAGGGCTTCACAGGAAAGCTCCTTAATTGAAGCCATCTCTCCAGCCCCATTACATATATTCTTATACATGATGGTGGCTAGTCATTGAATGTAATGTTTAGAATAGTTAATATGTACTTTAGTTTATGTCAGTATGTTAAAAAGCACATAATGTAAAACTTATACTTTAAATCATTTTAAAAAGAAACTTCTGGGGCTTGAAATACGTAAGCATCACAACCATCTATCTCTTGAGCTTTTTTCAGCTTCCCAAACAGGAACTGTACAAATGTACAATTTCTCCACATCCTTGCTAACAATTTATTTATTTATTTATTTACTCATTTATGTTTATTTTCAACGTAGAGTATTGGTCTAGCCCAGGCTGGCTTAAAATTTACTATGTAGTTTCATGCCAGCCTTGAACTCACAATGATCTCCTATTTTAGCCTTCCAATTGCTGGAATTAAAGCCATGTGTCAACATTCATGACCATTTTTCTATTTTTCTTTTGTCTTTGTTTTTCTAAAAATGGGTTCAGTTTTTTTATTTTTAAAATTTATTTGAGAGGGAGGAGAGAGAGAAGGGGAGACAGAATATTGGTACACCAGGGTCCCCAGCCACTGCAAATGAACTCTAGATACATGTGCTGCCTTGTGCATCTGGCTTACATGGGTTCTGTGGAATTGAACCTGGGTCCTTTGACTTTTCAGACAAGTGCCTTAACTGCTAAGCCATTGCTCCACTCCTGGTTTCAGATTTTACTGAAAACAATGGACACAACTAATGCTGAAGAATGTATTTGAAGTTCCAATATGTGTACAATAATTTGTATTTACCACCACAGTAGCAGGTATCACGTACATGTATTTTCATAGGAGCCATGAGAGGCAGCCTGCAGAGTGCAGTGTTGGTGCAGGACTGTTCACAGGCCTGCCAGAGAGGGTGGAGGATTGAGGGAAAGAACCTAAGTAAGAGAAGAGTGCCAGGGAGGAACAGTGCATTCTTTGAGCATGTATGATTTGACAGTACAATCTGTACATAATCATCCTTGCTTTAACAGGTAAGGAAGCTTTGGGATGTAGCTCAGTTGGTAGAGTGCTTGACTAGCATGCACGAAGCCCATGTGAAGGTGCTGCCCACAGTTAGGTGGGTTCTCTTATGTGGTATTCTGCTCTTCCCTGCTGCAGGTCCCACTCCTCTTTGCTAGCCACAGCAGAAAACAGTGTCCCACTCCATCATTCTTTCCCATGTTCTCATTTTGAACTGGATTCTCTTGACAGATTGGTGCTTTTCCATGAGACCAGGGGGAATCTCTGATCTGTGCTCCCATTTATGGGCCTGGGGTTACAGGTTTTCATGAACTTTCTCAGCTGTTTATGTGGGGTCTGGAGATTCAAACGTGAACTGTTTAGGCCCTCCTGTATGCTCATGTTTGCAGAGAAAGTGCACATAATCTCTAAGCTACCTCTTCACTCCTCATACTTAAACTGTATATAAATCCTGGGATGGGGCTTTGTGAGCCCTGTCCTCTAGTTACAGTAACTGAATCCATGAAGAGGTGGAGAGCTGCATGAACCTTCCTCTCCTCCATGGTGGAAAATTACAGGCCACAGTCATTGATAGTTCAAAGGACAGTGGTTCTTCCTTGTATGGAGGACAGCTGTCCACACTAAGGTTTTCTCTAAGCTGCACTCCTCTCTCAGGCCCTTTACGACACTTTTTTCTCATGTCTTGCTTTAAACTGTCAGCTTGAATTACCATCACTTCACAACCAATTATATGAACTTATTTTGAATAATTTCCACCATTTCTTTTTTTCTCTGGTCTCAAGAAAATGCATCTTTGAAAGTTCCTTCTGGAAATTTCCAGAGAACATCCTTACACCTTCTCAGGGACTGTCATTACCTTAGACCCTTTCTGCCCAGTCCTCAGCTTCTGCTGCTGTGCAGAATCCTTCCCTTCTGCATGAAACAGGCTCTCACCTGTGATGGCCACAGTTCTTCACAGTGGAGCTCCTTGAGACAGTTAGATCTCTTCACCACTGCCTCCCTTCCTGCCTCCAATTCCCTTCACCTCCCACACACTGAGTTTGGGACCCACATGGCATTTAGAGGAATGATGCACTTGCTTTTGCAAAGGAAGCAGAATTTTGGGATGTTTTGTTTATCATTACTTTTTGAGACAGGGTACCAAGTAGCTTAGTCTGCCTCAACCTCACTATATAGCCAAAGATTCCCTTGAACTTTATTTTGTAAATATTTATTTATTTATTTATTTATTTATTTATTTATTTATTTGGGAGAAAGAATGGGGGAAGATGGGAGAGAGAGATAAAGAATATGGGTGAATGGTGCGCTAGTGCCTCTAGCCATTGCAAATGAACACCATCTACATGTGCCCCCTTGTGCACTTGGCTTTATGTGGGTCCTGGGGGATTGAACCTGGGTTATTTGGCTTTGCAGGCAACCATTTAACTGCTAAGCCATCTCTCCACTCCTGCATTGAACTTTTGTTGCTCCTGTCATCACCTCGTTATTGCTGGGATTAGAGGCAGATAACAGCACTTCTTGTTTATATAATTATTGGGTATTGAACTCATGGCTCATGTGTATTAGGCAAGCCCTCTCTGGACTGAACCACAGTTTCAACCCTGTTTGATTATTTTTTTCATTTTCCATTTAAGAGGTTTATCTCAACCAGATTTAATTTTTGTAGGTCACATAGATCAAGAAAATCATACAGTTACTTCAGATTTAGGCATGGTTTCTCCTTTGAGCTTGGGATGCCCTGGATGTCTGATCTCTGGTGTCTGGTCTTCTTCCCTTTTGTTTTCCTTTTCACTGTCATCCCTGTAAGAAGGACAGGGAGCAAGAAGCAGATTATTATGGGTGACTTGTCATGAGCATGCGGTTGTAAGGATTGTTAAAGTACATCATTTTTACAGAATTGATTTCTTGTTTGATGAGGCAGAGTATACAGTTGGGCAGACAGGAAGCTATGATTATGATGAGAAGAATACTCATCTGAGGACCCAGTAAAGAGCAAAACCATGGAAACCATTTTCCTTAACCTGACCAATAGTTGCTCTCATGGATTTTGTTAACCTCTTCTTTTATTTTGTCTATCTGTTGTTGAATAATATTGGAATTGTCTGTAATATTGAAGCAGCACATTCCAGGGAATTGCTGACAGCTAATATGATGCTTCAATAATAATAATAAATCAATAATGACTCTATTTTGCAATATTGAGGTTCAAAATTCTTTCATTTCTTCATTAATTTCTGATGGAACTCTTGTCAGATCAGCAGTTTTGCTAAAGTTGCAGGCCAACTTAGGCACTTCCCTTTGTATCTCCATCACAAGGCCTGGAATGAGCAGGATAAATGTGGTGTGACTATTACCTGCTGGTGATCTTGGAGAAATAAATAATTACCACACTTGAAGGGAAGTCTCCAAGTATTCCAGTGAGGAGGGGTTAGGAATGGCAGTAAGGGGAGTATCTGTCTGATGGAGCAGACTCCAGAGAAGTTAGCAGGCAGGGCTTGAAAGGCCATTTTATTGCAGAGGAAGACTCATCCGATGGGCATCTATTTTCTGGTGCACAGGGTGATGTTTTGTTCACTAGAACAATTAGGAAGTGGTTGAGATGGTTTAAGAGGTGGTCAAGGGGGGATACAATTGATGCATAGGCAATGTTGTTGGACAACTAGGGTGAATGGGAGTGCTGAATCTGTATGGAGCACAGGATGGTCTTGTTTGGTATTCTATATCCAATGACATTAACATATTCATTATACTTAACAGATAGACCCATGAGATTATTAGCTAATAGTTGGTGGAATGCAAAAAGAATGTTTGTTCATGATATCAACAGCCAATTGAACCCAGAAGTTTTGAATATTTAAGGACTCCAGAGAGCTGGTGGAGATGCTTGTGTTCAGGGTAGCCTTTGAGTAGATAGTATCTGTAGGTGCTCTTTTTAAAAATATTTTATTTTACTTATTTATTTGAGCGAGAGAGAGAGTCAGATAGAGAAAGAGAGAAAATGAGTGTGCCAGGGCCTCCAGCCTCTGCAAACAAACTCCAGATGCATACTGCACCTTCTGCATCTGGCTTACATTGGTCTTGGGGAATCAAACCCAGGTCCTTTGGATTTGTATACATGTGCCTTAACCACTAAGCCATTTCTCCAGTCCAAGGGGGGCTCCGTTTCTATGTTTGGTACAAGAGTATTGTCAATCTACAGGGTGGGCAATCATCTTAGAGATAGCAAAATTTAGGGACTCGTGAAATGGCTTAGCACTTAAGGCATTTGCCTGTATTGCCAAAGGACCTAGTTTTGATTCCCCAGAACCCATGTAAGCCAGATGCACAAGGGGGTATATGCATCTGGAGTTCATTTGCATTGGCTGGAGGCCCTGGTGTACCCATTTGCTCTTTTTCTCTGCCTCTTCCTATTTCTCTCAAATAAATAAATAAAACACCTTTAAAAATTTAAACTGTTTTAGACTGTTCTGTGAGATTTTTCCTTGGTCCCTGTGTGATCCCCTGATGCATATTTCTTGATTATCTTTATACCATCTAATAAACCCAAATATAATGTCAGGGTACTAAAAAGGTACAGTTTATTACTAGGGGAGAGCCTATGATGGCAGGTCTTATTTGGGCCACAGTGGAGACACATGTGTCTGGTGTAGCAAAACATGAGTGACAATAAGAATTATTAGGGATATAGTAATGGCAAAAGGGATATAATCCTGTTATGTTTCATTGTTAAAGAATGGATAACACCTAGGAAAATTACTCTACGGAAGTGTACCCAGAGAAGGAGTGTTAAGAGTGCTTTTGGTGTTAAGAACAATGTGTAGAAATTAACAATTATTAGCTCCTCAACAAGAGAATAGTACCGTGAGAAGGAGGGGTGACAGGGCATCCCTTAGGCTCCTAGATGAAGAAGAGGAAGTGCAGGGTAATGGTAAGGAACTGTATCTGTTCTGGCATGAAGGGAATTGAAGTTCCCTGTAACCAGAGTTCTACTATGGCATCCAGAAGCTCATCAAACGTGGAGATCGGCTGGGGCATCAACCATAGGTCCTCCCGTATATGAGTCAGGAACAGATGGAATTGTTGGATATTGAGTGCCATCTGCTTGACTGTCTTGATATGGTCCTGTTCAGGTGTAGGGGGAAGTTTAGTAATCTTTAAAGAGGTGGAGGCAGTGATTGTCACCCAGAAACAGGGAGGAGGGGTATGGGGACGATGGGGCTTTTGTCAAGTGGGAGAGATGGACCAGGATGGGAAGCCCTGGACTTTGGCTACAGTGAGGATTATTAGGATGACCTTGTGGGGCCCCTGCCATTTGGAACAGAAATTGCTGGGTGGGATCTGAGATATCAACCATGTCTCCTAGCTCAGAGTAAGGAAGAGGAGCCTTTGGATAGAGGGAGGGGAGGGTGGTGTTAGTTTGTCTCCATGGTTCTTTCTGAGCAATGGGAGCAGACTAGTGTATATGGAAGGAAGGAGTAGTGGAGTCTCATGAGACAGTCCAGGGGGAATTATAGGTCTCCCATACATGAGTTCAAAGGGGCTGATCATGGAAGGCTTTTAGGTAGAGCTCTAAGTTTAAGTAACACTAGAAGTAAAAGTTTAATCCAATCCCATTTTAGTTCCATGGTGAGCTTTGTGAGTTTCTTTGATGGCAACCTTGCCGGAGGATTGGGGATAGTAGAGAACATGAAACTTCCAGGTGACCTGTAGGTACCTGGAAATGTTTGGGGAGTTAGAGGAGACGAAATCTGGGCCATTGTCTGATTGTATTGAGGATGAAAAGCCAAACTGAGAGAATATTTCTCTAGTCAATACCTCAGTTACTATGTTAGCTCTCTTATTTGTGGTGAGGAAGGCTTATTCACATGCAGAAAAGTTATCCATACTAAGAGATATTTGTATTATTTAACAGCAGGCATTTGGGTGAAATCTTCTTGCCAATCCATGGCTGGTAGAAGGTGCCACATCTGGTGGGTAGTGATTTGAGGGGGTCGGATGTTGGAGTTAGGCTTTGCTCTTTGGCATGAATCTGCAAAAGCTTTGAAGAATTGTCTGTCCTAGGGTTGAAAGGAGGTGTGGTTTTGAAGGAAACAGAATAGGGTTTGGTTTGGGGGATGAAACAAAGAATGCAGGTATGAAACAAACTCTTGAGTGAGGGGGACTTGGTATGCTCAGGAAAGTAGGGAGGTGGAGTAGAGGTCTGGGTGTGTCAGGGCAATTTCACAGGCCAATTTATGATTATGATTGTTTGAGAGGGGTATGTACTGTTTGTCTTTCTGATGGCCTTGGCATTGGATGAATGATTCCTTAAAGGGGAGAAAAGTGACATCCAGTGTCTTGGTTTAGAGAGGCATTAATAATTGTGGTCCCCTTTTTGGTGAGGATGTCTCTTTCCCTCCAAATTAGAATATTTGAGTGGATGATTTTATACTCATATTTTGAATCTGTATAAATGTTAATGGAAGGATCCTTAACCAGAGTTAGTGTTCAAGTAAGGGCTGTTAGTTCATTCAGCTTGGAGGTAGTGCTTGGAGTCAAAGGTTTTGCTTCAATAAGGGTGCAGGTTTTAAGGGAGTTCGGGTGGCCCTGGATGATGGCATATCCTGATGCACGGGGTGGAGTTGACCTAAGTAAGTTACAGTCTGCTGAGAGATCTGAACTTTGTCTTTTGAGACCAAGTAGCCCTAAGCAACTAAGGCATTGAGGAATTTTAGCAGTGTGTGCAACACAGATTTCACGGGAGGGACTACATAGGAGAAGGTCATCTACGTACTGTAAGAATGACTGGAATGGAGACATAGGCAGGAGAGATCTCATTGGGAGCATTAGTTAGCATCTTGTCACAATTTTTTTTTAAAGTTAGATAATTGACATAATTACTTTTATTATTTATAAGGGTTTTTTCTGAGTGTGGAACATGTATGGTTTATGTACATATTTGAGTAGCTGTGCATTCCCCATGCACACATAGTTGGAGGTCATAGAAGAGTAGGGTGTCCACATCTATTGTTTTTATGCTCCTGATTACCTTTCATTAAACCGGGAGCTTGTGAGGTTTTAGTTAGACTGGCTGATAAGTGAGCACAGTGGTCCTTCTGTCTCTGTCACCCTCAATAATGGGGCAACAAGTATATGTGATGTTGCCTCATTGTTTAAATTTAGGTCTTCATGCTTGTGCAGTATGAGCTTTTCATGAGGGACCATACACCTTCTCAGCTTCCCTTAGTCTTAAATATATCTTAGAAAGGTCTAACCAGTTGAAAAAAATAGAACATTTATATATCAAAGATTCAACAATGAACTTACACATCATTGAGATGAGCTATTGTAAAGTTTCATTAAAATAATATATGAAAACATGAGCCTTGTAATAGAGACTTAGGTAAATGTGTCTTCCTATGTAAGAGGTAGCCTGTAGAGAATAGGTGCCCTTACCAATGGAAATTTCTTTTTCCATGAGTTTTGAAACAGTCAACTAAATCCATTAGTCACATTTTGGCAAGCTACCTACATACATCCTTTTTAAAAAAATTATTTTTATTTTTTTAATTTTTTTTATTTTTGGAGAGAGAGACAGAAAGGGAGAGGAAGACAGATAGTGATGGGTGCACCAGCAGTCTCTCACCTGCTGTGAATGAAATCCAGATGCGTGCACCCTCTTGTGGGCAAGTGTGGCATTGCGCCCTTACATCACTTTGCATCTAGCTAATCGTGGGACCTGGAGATTGGAACCGGATTCTTAGGCTTAACAAGCAGGCGCCTTAACTGCTAAGCCATCTCTCCATCCCCACACATCCTTTTAATATAACTCACTTTAAATTAAATGCAGATATTCAGTGATTTGAGTAGAAAAATAATATCTCTTGATATTCTGAAGTCTTCTATTCAGGTTTTAACAGCTAACAGTCAGCAGGTTTCCCAAATATGGGGAATTTAAAATGTTGAGTATTACTGGGCCATCAAAGAAGTGGGCTGGGGAGTGGACAAAGGCACTTGCTTGCAAAGCCTGATATACTTTAGAGGCTGAAGTAGGAAGATTGTTATGAATTTGTGATGCAGAATGAGTTACATTTCAGCCTGGGCTCAAGTGAGACCCTGCTTCATAAAAAGTCAAAAAGAAACTGAAAAATTTCTTTGATAAAACACATAAATCTTAAGACACAATAGAAGGATGTACATGATAACTGGACCTCTCTGTTACACAAAGCAGATTCTGGTGCCAGAAACCTTATTGAATCGTCTCCGCAAGGGCACATGCCTGTAATTTTTTGTATCAATCCCCAGATTTATTGAGGCTTTTTTAATTTGAGAAAGAAAGAGGCAGAGTGAGAGAAAGAGAGAGAGAGAGAGAGTGAGAGAAAAGGATGGAGAGAGTGGGCATGCCAGGGCCTCTAGCCACTGCAAACAAACTCCAAATATATGTGCCTCCTTGTGCATCTGGATTATGTTGGTCCTGGAGAATCAAACCAGGATCCATTGGCTTTTCAGGCAAATGCCTTAATGGCTAAGCCATTTCTCCAGCCCCATACAGGCTTTTAGAACCTCCCACAAGACCTCAGAGACTAGTGAAGGGATTAAAAAATTAGCTATTCAAAATTAATACTTCCTGTTCCTTATATAAATAAGAGTTTGACTTTTATATTTTCTGGCATTAGAATGGTAATATACTTTCCTATATGAATATAGAATGTATTATTACATCATATTATTTGTTTCATGTAGAAGTGTATGTAACAGAACTAACCTATCAAAAGGTGACCCTGCATTTTCTTTTGGAAGTCTTGCCCTTTTGCAGATCTGCAGATAGAAAAAATTTTCAATTCTTGCAAATTGTAACTTTCTCATCATCAGAATAATTATTTCTAATCTCTCAAAATTCCTTTTTACCTTTTTTTTTTTTTTTGGTCAGGCACACTGATTAGCCTCTGTTTTAACTTGAAGACTTCTTTTAATCTCTTGGACCTATGTGATCAGCATGAATACTGATAATTCTCCAATCTTCTAAACCTAAGGGCCAAGATGTAATCTCAAGTTTATGGCTGAGAACTCCCTGCTTTCCTCATCTTTGCTGTTCTTTTTTCTTCTTATCCAGTTTTCATTACTTGACTGAGACCCATTGTGATTGTTCCATTCAGGAAAACTTCAGTTCAAACCTTGTCTCCTTACAAGCTCTGCTGTACATGCCTTTGCAGAGCAGTTGTCTGCCTACTCAGAGTCTATTCTGGTGAGGTGCATGTGTATAAGGAAGATGCATGTCAAGGAAGAGAGGAAATCTCTCAGTGAACCTGAAGATGTTTCTTCTAGTCAGATTGGTAGACAACTATGTTGTAGTGATTATCTTGTTTCCAAACTGTCAGCACTGGTGTCACAGGAAATGTGTGACCATGGCTGGCTTTTATGTGGGTGCTTAGTATATAACTCAAGCCCTCATGTTTGTATATACAGCACTCTTACCTGTTGAGTCCTTTCCCAGTACCTACCCTGTTTGCCCTTCTTCAATATCTGTCCTGTTCCATCAATCAGGAAAAGCTGAAGAATCTTCAAGGAGAAAGTCCCATTTTCACATCAACAATTTGTAATAAAATGTACTTTGGTGAGCCAAAGACAAAACAAGAATGACACTGACATAGGATAGAAGAGAAAGATTTATTTGAGGCAAAGAGAGTGAGTTTAAGAGTTACTTGCAATATGTCATTTTTGAACAATGGAAACATGGGAAATTTTCTCAGTGGGCCTTTACATATTGGTGTAGAAAATCATTTTAACTCTGGGTACCTGTATATGCATAGTCAGTTGTAGAGAGAGATTCTGACCTTGCTAGGTTTATGATCATTATTCAAGATGGTAGACACTTATTGGGTAGTCTTACAAAGTATTCTTGTTGACAATTTTGATACATGTAGAGAATAAATTTTGAACATAGTCCTTTTCCATTACCTTCTCTTATCTCACATCCCCATTATTCTGAACCACTTCTTCTTTCCAACTATACCCTCTACTATTTATTTTTATTTTTTTATTTTTAAAGAGAGACAGACAGAGAAAGAGGGAGAGGGAGACAGAATGGGCATGCCAGCAGTCTCTCAGCTGCTGTGAATGAAATCCAGATGAGTGTGCCACCTTGTGGGCAAGTGCATCATTGTGCCCTTGTGTCCCTTTGCTTCTGGTTAAACGTGGGACATGGAGATTGGAACTGCTGGAGATTGGAACGAGCTTTCTTAGGCTGAGGAGGCAGGCGCCTTAACCGCTAAACCATCTCTCCAGCCCGATCCTCTACTATTTTTGACTAGATGTTCAGTTGACAAAGAACATCAGACAGGGGGAATAGGTGTGCCATGGCCTCCTGCCACTGCAAAAAAGAACCCCAATACTCATGCACCAACTTGTGCATGTGGATTTATGTGGGTACTGGAGGAATCAGACCCAGGATATCAGGCTTTGCCAGCACATGTGTTGAACTACTGGAGAAATCTCTCCTGTTCTCCTGCATACTGCTTGGATGCCCTTTTTATCCTCATTCACCATTCTATATAGAAAGATGGTAGGCCCAATACCAAGCAGGTCCTGTTTTGATAATACTCTCTGTGGAGTCATGAATGCATTGACCATGTCCTGTCTAGAAAGCAGTGGTCCACATCATTCTGTACCATCCATAGGAATGGTGTGAGTTATGATTGTTCCTCATTCTCTGAGGATGAATAAGGGGCTCAAGGGTCTGTGGAAGGTGGATGTGTATGAGGAAGACAAGCCTTATTTGTGTAAAGGGTGAATTCATGGTGTGAGGGATGAAGCAAGAAACAGGGGGACAATACAAGATATTGAGTGCTAGATACTGCTGACTAAGGGCAGTTGATTGTCTAAAAGGATTTGACTTTCTGAGAAAGCATGTGAGGATGTCAGTGATGGTCATATAAAGGCAGTAGGCATCTGATGCATGAGCTATCCGGAAAGAGTTTGGAGGGAAAAGGTGATTTGTTGGTCATCTGAGTCAAAAGCCAGTTCTCAGGAAGGACAGAGGTTTGAGTTCTGTAAGAGTGAGAATATAAATGAAGATGTTTCAGCTGATTTATTTATTTCAGTCTTACAAATTCTAGGAAAACTTCATTATGGCAGAAGCAGCTCCATCACTTCATCATCTATGCACAGCAAAGAATGGAAGAGAGGAGCCAGATACCAAGCCAGCTTAGAACATACCCTATGTGTAGGTAAAGGATACTCTGCCAGTAGCACACTCCCCTAGTAGGGCTCTGCCTGCAGGAGACATAAATAGGAAGCTTAATTTTAATCATAATGAGATCCAGCCTGAAAAATGTATGCAGACATAAGGATTAAATATAAAATAGGACCTTTTAGAAGCAGAATGACTCCATCTTTGGACTCTGACTGCCATGTCATTGTAACCTTTTGTTTCCTAAGAGTGATCCAACCACCCTCCCAATTATTACATGCTTGGAATAACCCAGATCATCCATTCCCATTTTAATTTTACTGGAATTGCCCAAACCACCTGTCTGATTATTACTTCTGTAACATGGCCCAACCTGAGCAAGGGGGACCACATGGAAAGAATTCCAGTTCCCACATCCTCCCAAATATGCCCTGGGATTTTTGACCTGCATGATCAAAGCCCTTCTCAGGATGCCTTGAATAAAGTCTGTTCATGTCTTTCCTGTCTTTTAAAAATAGACTTATGAATTTTATTTTTTTAACTATGCCATCATTTTCAGGAAGCAGACTTTATATCAGGTTTCATAATTCATTTACAGACAAATTCTAATATACAATATGTACATTAAACTGGTTTTTAAGTCAACAGGAAAAACAACTCTGCAGATATTACTCTGGTTTTAGTTAGTCATGACTTAGATACTCAGGAGTCATAACATAGACTGTAAGTTCTCAAGGCCAGCATTGGTTCATTGTGGCTGACAATGCACCATCAAGGAGAAAGGGGATAGTTTCTCCCCAACAAGGTGAAGACATAATATTTAACTAATAACATAATTACAGAACCCATAAAAAGCCTTTGTTTATGAAGACAGGCTAATTGTTCAAAGATTCTAGGTTTAATAATGCATATCACATAATTATGATGTTTGGCAAGAGTTTATTGGGAGGGTTGATTGACAGATGGGTTAAAAGTTTGCCTACTGTGTATGACTTGGAGTTATCTGTGTTCCCATTTATTAAGGAAGAACACACTATTGTATGCTAGTATATGAATTTCAATGTCTAACCACACTATTGAACTATATAACAATTTGATATTTAAATACTGAGTAGTAATGGGGAAAATACTACCTTTTAAAATCTTCTTTATTTGTAACTGCCTTAAATATATCCAGTTTACCATGATGAAAATCCTCTCCCACCACCGTCTATTTTCTTCCTCCAAAATCCAATCTACATTGATTCCCTTCTTCTTTCCAATTAGTCTCTCTTCTTTTAATTTCACTTATTTCCCTCCTTTTGTGCAGGTCTTGTGTAGATGGCATCAGCCCCTGTGAGGTTGTTAATGTCCAAGGCTTTTTTTGTCTGGAATTTTTTCACTTACAATTCTTTATTTTTTGGACTTTAAAACATTTGTCTCTCACTCTAGGCCAAGCTGACCTGGAATTCACTATGTAGTCTCAGCATGCCCTAAAACTTATGGTGATCTTCCTACATTTGCCTCCCTAATGTTTGGATTAAAGGCCTGTACCACCATGCCCAGCTCTCACAATTCTTCATCCACCACTTCCACAATGGTTCCTGAATCTTGGAGTATGTGATAGCGATGTCTCAGTTAGTACTGAATATTTTGTCAATTCTCAGCAATTTGGTGTGCTTAAAATCAACCTAATTGTAACCACCATATGAAAAAGGAGGCTTCTCTAGCCAAAAGTGAGAGAACCAGGAATATATGGGCATAAACATATTTAGAAGGCAGTTTGGTGGGAATAATAATATCAAATTAACAATACAAGAGAAGTAGTTCTCCCCTAATATGACCTGCTGTGGTGGTTTGATTCAAGTGTCTCCCATAAACTTAGGTGTTCTGGATGCTTGTGTCCCCAGCTGGTGGCAATTTGACAATTGAAGCCTCCTGGAGGCACTGTATTGTTATAGCCACCTTTCCCTTGCCAGTGCTTTGTAGACTCACCTGTTATTGATTTGCATCTGATGTCATCAGGAGGTGATGTCCACCCTCTGCTCATCATATCATTTCCCCTGCCATCTTGGAGCTTCCCTTAAATTTGTAAGCCAAAATAAACCCCCTTTTCCCCACAAGCTGCTCTTGGTCAGATGTGTTCTGTATTCAATGTGAAATCAAAAGCAACAACTCCCAGTTATGGGCTTTTGATTAAGTATTCAGCATTCAGCACCAGGTAGATATTCCCTCTTAAGGAGTAGGCCTCAAGTCTAATCAGAGAGCAGCTGGTTTTCCCTATAATAGGCATAGTACAATTGAACTTTCATGGTTTGCCACAGGGTAACATCATTGTTTACTTTTCTCTGGCAACAGGTTACACAGCTCTTTCCAATACATTGGCAGCCAGCTAAGTGGGTGGAGGCTTCCATCTTTGCTGCAGCTTGATTTCCCAGTGTCCTGCATATCACACATGTGGCGTCTTTAGCAATAGAGTCTTCTCATTTTATTCTGAACGATAACCAAGGGTCTTGGCAATGCCTGAAATCTTCTATGGCATCAGTGGACTTTATAGCTCGCAGTCAGTGGAAGCCAACCCACCCTAGCACAGATTTTTTTCCAGCAACAATGCTTTGCTTCTGGGTACAACACTATATATGTCCATAAGGTACTTCTGCTCAAACTCTTTTAAAATACATACATATATATTATTATGTATATATTACTACCTAGCAAAGAAATAGGTTGTCAATATATGTATCTGTTAGTAAAACATTAAAATTCAAGAGAAGTGAAAAAGTATCCTACTTTTTTGCACTATTTGTAACATACATTTGAGCCACGATGTTTCAGATTGTGTGTGTTCATTGAATTGGAGTTTCATGGCATAGTGGCATGCACAGTGCAATGTGCTTGTATGGGTTTCCAATATAAGCTGCAGTGAAGTTGACTGACAACATTGTAGATTGGTGTCAAAATACCTTGAATTCATTGTTTATAATATATTTTATTCTGAATTAATATTTGGTTTTGTTTTCACAGAATACTTTCAGGTTTGCCATATTTATTATGACCCCTACACTGATGATCAGAATCCATATGGAGTCAAAGTTCCCAACTTTATTAAGAGCTTCTATTCCACTATTAGTGTTAGGAATTGAACCCATGGCTTGTATCTTCTGGGAAGGCAGTGTACCACAATGTTATAACACAAGCCCTAACATATGCCTTTCCATTCTATTGTTTTTCACTAAAAAAAAAACCCTAATCTTAGTTGTTTGAATCACTACAGCATGATGAAGGTATGATATTTATCTTGAGGTTTTTCTTCTATGATACACCATATAAACTTTGTGCTTATTGAATAAGTCCCTGCCAAGACACATATAGAAGAACAATGTCTAATTTGCTAGTTCCTCTTTTGTCATCTTGGGTTGAAGAGAAATATCTCACTATAGGAGTTGGTGTCATTTGAAGACATAGCTGTGGACTTCACCTGGCAAGAGTGGCAGTACCTGGATGTTGTTCAGCAAAACCTTTACAGAGATGTGATGCTGGAGAACTACAGAAGCCTGATGTTCTTGGGTGAGTTAAACTCCCATGAATCTCTGAGTAGTAATTCCTTTCTCTTTGATTGATAATTACAGTCATTATTTCTAATATTTTGTATTGTTTTGATATTGTACTCTTATTTATTTATTTTATTTTTTTGGAGAGAGACACATAGAGAGACAGAAAGAGAGAGGGAGAGGAAGACAGAGTTGGGCGCGACAGCAGTGTCTTGCTGCTGTGAATGAAATCCAGATGTGTGCGTCCCCTTGTGGTGAAATGCGGCATTGTGCCCTTGCGTCACTTTGCATCTGGCTAAACGTGGGACCTGGAGATTGGAACCAGTGTTCTTAGGCTTAGGAGGCAGGTGCCTTAACCCCTAAGCCATCTCTCCAGCCCGATATTGTACTCTTAAACTGACATACTTATGGAGCATATTATATTGATCAAAGTGGCATTACAATACACACATAGAAAGTAACACGAGTCTGTCAGATCGGGCATTAGTTGTATGGGAAGCACTCAACAATTTTGTAGCTATTTTGAAATACCAATGTAAGTGTTGCCAGATGCATACTAACTTAAAACTGTGATATACAACATATAAAATTATTTCTTGCAAATGCATCCAGTTAATACTAAACATGCTTATTCTATCCCTTTTCTTCTACTCATTTTCCATATTCTAATTACTTGTTTTGTTTTCTGCCTCTATTATGTACACTGGGACTTGCAAGTATAAGGAGAACATGAAGATTTTTTGTTTTAGTGTTTGTCATACTTTATTTATATCCCATGAATTTTCCGGGGGGAAGGGAAATAACGTCTATTCACTCCAATTATAGAGGGATTTGGTAGCCCAAAGGAAAAATCATAAATTCCTCTTCCTGAATGAGTTTATTGGGTTATTTAGAAAGCAAATGATTCTATGATACATATTTGTATGGCCAAGAACTCAAACCCTAATCTGTTTTTATCATTTATGTATACATTACCCATTGGAAGATCAAGTGAGAAATTTATGGCATTTACTTCTGGTTGTTGAGTGTTGATGCTCTAATTGCATTATCATAGAATTATATAAGTCTTGCAGCTTTCTTGATTTCTTTGACACAATTGTGTTGAAAATGTCTTGAAAGTCAGTAGAGCTGCTTTGATTTAAGATGATGTCAGTCATTTCAAAACCAGAGGAAATAGCTATATTACATCACATAATGTCTACTGCTATGTTCATACCACCATTTTTAGTGTTTTTATTTGGAGACTGGGTTTCATTCTACCCTAGATTATCCTGGAGTGCACTCTATAGCCATGGTTGTCCTCAAAATCTTAGTGATTCTCCTGCCTTAGGTTCTTAATTGTTTGCAGTAAAGTAGTATGCCACCACACCTGGCTCCATTTCTCCTTAGAATCTTTTTTCCCTCTATATGTCCATTTGACCTACAGATAAGTACATTTTTGTAGTCTCCATTGTGAATTGCATGGACTTTGTTTATTGCACTTACCATATATTTCAGCTAAGCCTTTATCTTTTTCTTATGCTTTGAAATGAACTTAGAGGTGCATACACCCTGGAAAAGTGCTCTATCACTAAGCTGTTTTTAATCACTATTACTTCAATAGTGTATTGTCAATGAGTGGTGGATGAGTACATCATTGATTTTTAGAGAAAGTAATTTCCTTGGTACCCCATCATTAGCATTGAGCCCCTCTGTTATATACAATATTACTTGTTATATTATACTCATTTGTTGATTTCTACAAAAAGTTATTTATTTATTTATTTATTTATTTATTTATTCATTTATTTATTTGTGTGTGTGTGTGTGTGTGTGGTGTAAGGACATTCATGTGCCTTACTCAGTGTCCCTCTTCAGATTATTTGTATTTTATTTGCTTTATTCTGGAACATGGTTACTATATACATTCACTTACTTAAGGGCAATTCTTATAAATCCAGAGGCCATTCCTTCCTTATATTCCTTGTGATTTCTTAATGTGCTTGAGGTATTTTTAAATAATTGCCCCAGCCAGTGGGGCTTCAACGGGAGCAAGGACCCTAGAGAACCTGAAATGAAAGGGACAAGAGACACAAGGAACCGACAGCAAGGCAAGGATCTGATCAAGCTGCGAATTTTATTAATCTCAGGGTGCCTTTTATACAGCAGAACAGGGAAGTAGCTTAGGTATTCTATAATTATGTTTCCACAGGATAAGACCCCAGCCCCAAGGCTATAAGATGTTCCACAGGATAAGGCTCCAGCCCCAAAGCCATAAGATAACGACTTCCTCAATCTCTGTGCATGGGTTAATAGATAACTGCAGACCTTGTGACTTCCCAGAACAGACAACTTATCACACAATGGGGTCACTATTCAAGATGGAGGCACTTTTGGTTACCTAGTCCCCAACGGTTCCTGACAAATAATAATGCAATTTTTGGCTCTGTTTTAATTTAGTTGTGAATTTCTTTTTTGTTTTACTTTTTTTAAAAGTTTTATTTATTTATTTATTTATCTATTTATTTATTTATTTGAGTGGGAGAGAGAGAGGAAGAGGCATACAGAGAAAATGAGTGTGCCAGGGCCACTAGCCACTGCAAACAAACTCCAGATGCAGGCACTAGGTTGGGCATCTGGCTTATGTGGATACTGGGGAATTTAATCTAGTTCTTTTGCCTTTGCAGGCAAGTTTCTTAGCTGCTAAGGCATTGCTCCAACCCCTGTTTTACTTTTTAAAAATTCATTTCTTTAGTTTAACTCTTTTCCCACATTTCTCCCTTGTTCTCTTTATGACCACTCTCTCTTTGTTCCACTTATCACTAATGTCATGTATTCTTTTTCTAGTTTCATTATGATACCCTTCCATGATGCTGTAATCATTTAATGTTCTTTTTAAGCCATTGTTTAATATTTTTGACCCAAAATATGTGAGGCTGTTGTAGAAGAACCTACATCAATATGAGGACAGCCTGGGGCTACAGTATCTGTTCTTGATCAGCCCAGGCTAGACTGAGGCCATATCTTGTAAAATCAAAAGAAAAGAAAAGAAAAATACAAAAAAAATCTTGTATTATTTCATGCTGTTCACTTGAGTGAAATATTTTCATTGTTACTTCAGGGAAATATTCCAGTTAATAAACACCTGGAATATAAACGTTATCAAAGCTAACATTGCAGTTCACCTAGTAGAGATCAGTTGTAGAAATGCAGCTGTTATCCTACAGGAGTCCACCTAATATAACACACTAACACAATTTGTACATTATTTCTTAATTACAGGGAACTGTATGACCAAACCACATTTGATCTTCAAGTTAGAGCATGGACTTTCACCATGGAGTGAAGTAGAAGGCTCAACTCAGGGGCTTCCAGGCAAGTAATGCACACTGTGTAACACAGGTCAATGAGATAAGAACTCATCAGGAATTGTCATGATAAATGGTATTACTGTGAATCAGGCACCTTTTGTGACATGAAGAAATCTCTACTGTGTTTCCGATCTTGAAGACAGTTTTCTCATACATTCCCAAATTTAATTCCCTATATAGGTGGTCTTGGAAAATATTATGTATTAAACATTGTACTAAATTCTCACTTGAATATTTCCTGTATGTTCCAGTATAAGTGTCATTAGTCATTTTCACTGTTGTGACAAAATCCTTAGAAGAAACTCCTTAAGGAAAAAATATTTATCAAGTATACAATTCTATAATGGAGGTTTTGCTTACAATGTTGACATAAAGATAGTATTTAACCCAATTATATTTACAGGTACCTGTGAGAGTTAGAAATAACTGAGAGAAGAGAGCATGAAATTCCATGATAGGGGATGAGAACACATCTGTGCAATGTGCATGAGAAGAATGTAGGTGACAAAATTATATTAGATTTGTGAAATATAGGATGTGTGAGGGATTTAAGAAAGACAATTTGGGACTTTGAAGAACAAAAATATGAATAACAGTGCAAAGAAAAGTAAGAAATAGTAATAGTCCAATCTCATGTTCTAGACTAAAATAAAATGTAAAGCCAAAAGTGCAACATAAAAAAGCAGACAGTACAAAGAGATTTTGTGCCAAAAGAGTGTTATCTGTAGTGTTTTTAGAAATATGTGTGTCTTACAGGTGTTAATTCTAGATTCATATCAGTATGGCTGCCACTCAATCTGTAACAACAGACTCACAATAGAGGAATGCAGGAATTAACCATTTAAAATTTTGAAACCTGAAAACATGGGTAATCCAGGGAGTCTGGACACATTAAATATTTATGTGTGAGAGATGGACACAAGAAGGAATACTCAATCTCATAGGAATGGAGAAATACTGATCAAGTGTTGCCTTAGAGAGCTCTAGGAGAGAAGTTTTGGTGGTCTCACCCTTCATGGTGGTCAACCATATTGCTTATTGATGTTCAAAGTATAGGGAATGTTAAGCCTATATTGATCATTTTATTGACCTTTAGACATTCATTATCATTATAGCATCACATGTTTAGTTGTAACATGACTCTGAAAATTATGAACACAGGTCAATTTTATGGGTGGATTATTCCCCTTATCACATGTAGTTGACTCTTTTTTGGGTACTTAAATCCCTGAATTGAGCTAAGTATCCTTCTTTCTGGTTTTTCACTGTCTGATACACATTTGAGAGGCCTTGTATTTTTGCCTTTTTGTGCAACAAATGTAGGAATTTGCCTGTTATATCGTATATCAATCTCAAGGGTTTCTAGTGGCTTTTTATATGAAAATACAATTTTATTTGCCTGCAGGTCTGCCATTGACCTTGTCTATAGGTCCATCCATAAATGCTTATACACCACCATCAACAGTGAGCCCAGAATGACTATATCAGTCTATAGATGAAACACATCATTTCTGCCAACAACCACTTGTAGAAAGAACATAGGTGCTCTCCAATTTGTTTTTTATTCTTTACATATCAACTAGTTTTCTGCATTAATAGCTTTGTTTTCATTTAATTCATACTGTGTTGCTTTTCAGATTAATATTTTACACTTCTTTTCTCTATTTTAATTACTATAATTTTATTTTCATATTCTAATGTGGTTTGTTTTCATTCTTTCTCATGAAGCTTTTTTCTTTTTCATCTTCCTTTTCTCCTTCATTCAGAATAATAATGATTGAAAACAGTGTTCATATACTATCATTATTAGATATAATAATTAAAATATAAAATAATATAAAATAAAATAAAAATAATCATATCCACAGCCATGAAACCCAGCATTGACTCTGAGATCACTCAGTGGGTTAATGTGCTGTTTGCATAATCATGACTTCAGATACCCAGAATCAACCAGAACATTGACAACCCTCAAATCTCATAGGGAAGAATCATTGCATATATACATCAGTTTACAACAGGAGGCACTCTCAAACACTGTAAAAGGCAATGAATGACACCCAAACGTGAACTGTTATTATCAAGTATGCATTTGGAAACAAATATTTCCAAACTGTCAAACACACTTCCACATATAAACATATAATAAATAAACATATCTTGAATATGTTCCATGGAGAAATGTGGTGGTGGAGATACTAGAAACCAAACAAAAAACATGTCCTATGTTATTGTATTAGAAATCTGCACTAATCTTTATCAATATACCAAACATCTATAGAGGAGAACATCCAGTCATCATGTGCTAAAATGATGTGTTAACACTTAGTCAAGTCACTGCAAGTGGAAAATAAAGAAAAACGTTTTTTTCTAACCAGTAGGTTATTTCACTGAAAATGAAATTGTTGAATAAACCTAATACAAGAAAGAATCTCTGTCTTCAAAAAAAATTAGATGAGAACTTACTGAGGTGGCAAGAAAACCAAACAAACAATAAATGAACTCACTTATTGGTCTCTAATAAATTCTGTTAAAATCTGAAGAATTTGCTGAGTTTGCACTCATGTCTTACATGCCTGAAGTCAAGAACCTTACCATAAAGAATAATAAAGAAGTCAATTGAAAAGCAGTATTAAAATGAATATTTTGAGTTATCTTTTCATAAAATGTGATACCCTATCAATTAATATGTAGCCCTTGTAAGTCAAAGTTTTGTTTAGTATGTGGAATGTAATAATTATCTTTGTATCTCTCAGAATTAAAAATTCAACAGAATAAGCATGGTATAAAGACTGATGATTTCAGACAATGCCAGAATGCTGTTTACCAGAAGTCACATCACACTTGTCATCAAGGAAGAAACTCATGTGAAAAGCAGTATGAATGTGGGACAACCTTGATCTGCATGTCACACCTCACTATGCATCAGGGAACTCACACAGATAAAAAGCTATATGAATGTATTGAACGTGGGAAAGCTTTCATCTTCCAGTCAGGTCTCACTGTGCATCAGAGAATTCAAACATGTGAGAAACCGTATGAAAGTACTGAATGTGTGAAAGCATTCATCACCAAGTCAAATCTTAATAAGCATTGCAGAACTCACACAAGTAAGAAGCCATATGAATGTACTGAACGTGGGAAAGCCTTCATCACCAAATCAGATCTTAATAAACATCACAGAACTCACACAGGTGAGAAGCCATATGAATGTATTGAATGTGGGAAAGCCTTCATCTCCATGTCAGATCTTAATAAGCGTCACAGTGCTCACACAGGTGGGAAGCCATATGAATGTACTGAATGTGGGAAAGCCTTCACCACCAAGTCAAGTCTTATTGTCCATCACAGAACTCACAGAGGTGAAAAACCATATGAATGTAATGAATGTCGGAAAGCCTTCATCTCTAAATCACAGCTAAAGATTCATCAGAGAATTCATACAGGTGAGAAGCCATATGAATGTAGTGAATGTGGGAAGGCCTTCATCACCAAGTCAGGACTTACTGAGCATCAGAGAACTCACAGAGATGAAAAGCCACATGAATGTACTGAGTGTGGGAAAGCCTTCATCTCCAAGTCATATCATATCAAGCATCAGAAAACTCACATAGGTGAAAAACCATATGAGTGTACTGAATGTGGGAAGGCTTCCATCTTCAAGTCAAAGCTACAGATTCATCAGAGAATTCATACAGGTGAGAAGCCATATGAATGTACTGAATGTGGAAAGGCTTTCTTCTTCAAGTCACAGCTAAAGATTCATCAGAGAGTTCATGCAGGTGAGAAGCCATATGAATGTACTGAATGTGGAAAGGCTTTCTTCTTCAAGTCACAGCTAAAGATTCATCAGATAATTCATACAGGTGAGAAGCCATATGAGTGTACTGAATGTGGGAAAGCCTTCATCTCCAAGTCACATCTTATTAGGCATCAGAAAACTCACACAGGTGAAAAGCCATATAAATGTACTGAATGTGGGAAAGCCTTCATCTGCAAGTCAAAGCTAAAGATTCATCAGAGAATTCATACAGGTGAGAAGCCATATGAATGTATTGAATGTGGGAAAGCCTTCATCTCCAAGTCACACCTAAAGATTCATCAGAGAATTCATACAGGTGAGAAGCCATATGAATGTACCGAATGTGGGAAAGCCTTCGTCTTCAAGTCAGTTCTTATTAGGCATCAGAAAACTCACACAGGTGAAAAGCCATATGAATGTACTGAATGTGGGAAATCCTTCACCTCCAAGTCAGAGCTAAGGATTCATCAGAGAATTCATACAGGTGAGAAGCCATATCAGTGTACTGAATGTGGGAAAGCCTTCATCACCAAGTCAGATCTTATTAAGCATCAGAAAACTCACACAGGTGAAAAGCCATATGAATGTACTGAATGTGAGAAGGCTTTCATCTTCAAGTCAGAGCTAAAGCGTCATCAGAGAATTCATACAGGTGAGAAGCCATATGAGTGTACTGAATGTGGGAAAGCCTTCATCTCCAAGTCACATCTTATTAGGCATCAGAAAACTCACACAGGTGAAAAGCCATATAAATGTACTGAATGTGGGAAAGCCTTCATCTGCAAGTCAAAGCTAAAGATTCATCAGAGAATTCATACAGGTGAGAAGCCATATGAATGTATTGAATGTGGGAAATCCTTCATCTCCAAGTCACAGCTAAAGATTCATCATCAAAGAATTCATACAGGTGAGAAGCCATATCAGTGTACCGAATGTGGGAAAGCCTTCGTCTCCAAGTCAGTTCTTATTAGGCATCAGAAAACTCACACAGGTGAAAAGCCATATGAATGTACTGAATGTGGGAAATCCTTCATCTCCAAGTCACAGCTAAAGATTCATCAGAGAATTCATACAGGTGAGAAGCCATATCAGTGTACTGAATGTGGGAAAGCCTTCATCACCAAGTCAGATCTTATTAAGCATCAGAAAACTCACACAGGTGAAAAGCCATATGAATGTACTGAATGTGGGAAATCCTTCATCTCCAAGTCACAGCTAAAGATTCATCAGAGAATTCATACAGGTGAGAAGCCATATGAGTGTACTGAATGTGGGAAAGCCTTCATCACCAAGTCAGATCTTGTTAAGCATCAGAAAACTCACACAGGTGAAAAGCCATATGAATGTACTGTATGTGGGAAAGCCTTCATCACCAAGTCAGATCTCATTAAGCATCAGAAAACTCACACAGGTGAAAAGCCATATGAATGTACTGAATGTGGGAAATCCTTCATCTCAAGTCAAGCTAAAGATTCATCAGAGAATTCATACAGGTGAGAAGCCATATCAGTGTACTGAATGTGGGAAAGCCTTCATCTCAAAGTCAGTTCTTATTGGGCATCAGAAAACTCACACAGGTGAAAAAGCCATATGAATGTACTGAATGTGGGAAATCCTTCATCTCCAAGTCACAGCTAAAGATTCATCAGAGAATTCATACAGGTGAGAAGCCATATGAGTGTACTGAATGTGGAAAAGCCTTCATCTACAAGTCACATCTTGTTAAGCATCAGAAAACTCACACAGGTGAGAAGCCATATGAATGTACTGAATGTCTCAAGTCACAGCTAAAGATTCATCAGAGAATAGATACAGGTGAGAAGCCATATGAATGTACTGAATGTGTGAAAGCCTTCATCTTTAAGTCAGATCTTATTAAGCATCAGAAAACTCACACAGGTGAAAAGCCATATGAATGTACTGAATGTGGGAAAGCCTTCATCACCAAGTCAGATCTTATTAAGCATCAGAAAACTCACACAGGTGAAAAGCCATATGAATGTACTGAATGTGGGAAAGCCTTCATCACCAAGTCAGATCTTGTTAAGCATCAGAAAACTCACACAGGTGAAAAGCCACATGAATGTACTGAATGTGGGAAAGCCTTCATCTGCAAGTCAAAGCTAAAGATTCATCAGAGAATTCATACAGGTGAGAAGCCATATGAATGTACTGAATGTGGGAAAGCCTACATCTCCAGGTCAGGTCTTATTAAGCATCAGAGAACTCATACAGGTGAGACGCCTTATGAATGGGCTAAATGTGATAAAAGCTTCATGTCCAAGATACATCCTACTCTGCATTAGAAATCTCACATAGGTGAAAACCCAAAAGAATGTACTGGATGTGGGAGAGTTTTTATTGCCATGTCAGATCTTTATAATCATCAAAAAGCATGGGAAACTTATTTATAAGTCAAATGTTGTTAAACATTACAAAACATGCAGGTGAGATTCCATGTGAATATATTGAGTGTAGGAAAGCTTTGAGAACTCACATAAAAAAGAAAATTTGTGAATATAATGAATGTGGAAACACATTCATATTCAAGTGATTATTAAAATAATGAATATGAGAAAGCTTTATCCAGATGACACAACTCAGTGTGCATCTTAGATAGGTGAAAAGCCTCATGAATGTACTAAAAGTGAGAAAGCCTTTAAACTAAAGTCATAAGTCACGTCAAATTTCTTCTTTTGTTTGTTGGAAATGTATGGACTGATTTAAGAACTTGCACTTGAAAACCCATGCAATGATATTACCAATGCTTAATGAGCAATTGTGATGTTGGAATAAGCTAAAATTGGAATGAAGTTTGGGGATAAGAAATTTTCATAGTAGTATTTTGTGTGATGAGTACTTTCTGAGTTCTGACCAGTTCCTGGTAACTGGAAGAATGTTGAATTTAAAAGCAATCAGCTGTTTTCTTACAGAGGAAATTTGAGAATTTGAATTTCAAGACATTGAAGCATATATACTGCAACTGCAACTGTAAAAGAGACTTCCACCTTTGAGGATGGGAATCCCAATATGTATTAGAACAGTATGAGTAGTGCTGGTCAGTCTGAAAATAGGAGAGGTGTGTAATAACAACACTAAAGGATATTATTGTTCTGTTTTGGTCCCTCAACTTATATTGCTTTTGGAAGTAGAACAAAGGCAGGAAATTCAGTACAGGAAGAACACAAAGCCTTTGGATTGCCACTTTGCAACTAATAGAAGTCTTTAATTTCTTGTGTGGAAATCCTATGATGTCAAAAATCGAGCTGTGAAGATGAAAAATATTTAAGTGTAGCTGCTTAAATTTTCTGGGAATTTCCACTGAGGAAGGTTGCTCATGCTGGCATAGTTTAATTTCCCCCATGAAACTAGCTTTCAGAGCTGGAGGGGATATATTTGGAGACTAGGTGAATTAGGTGCTCAGGTTCCTTAGGTAAAGCTTCAAGGTTTTAGGTTTGTCCTGTTTCTTTTCCCATTTATATTGCTTCAGTATCTCCTTGCTATGCCAATTTTTCCAATGGAAATGTTTACTATGTTTCATTATGTGTTAAAAATGAATAACTATTTTGAGCTGAAAAGTTTAAAGTTAATAGACTTTATATCTTCTCATTTGAGATGTTGAATTTTTGAATTTTGAGCAGTTTTATATTTGCTAAAGACCATGGAGACATTTACATCAGAATGAATGCATATGTAATCATAAAATGGTCATTGGTTTATGTGGATCAGGGGCAAAATTTGGATGTGTGAATGCAAAGTTTCTCCTCTAGCTTCATGTGTTTGTTCAATTCTTGTTTACCTGGAATTCATTATGTACTCTCAGGCTGGCCCCTAACTCACAGTAATCCATCTATCTCTGCTTTCTGAGTGTAGGCTTTAAAAGCATGTGCCAGTATGCCCAGCTGCTATTGAATTTTTATTATATGTAATTGATATACAATGTAACAAATGTCAGAATAATATCTGAAAATGATTATCAAAATGTTTTAAAGGATTTAGGAGATGGTTAATTGGATAAACCGCATACCATGCAAGCATGAGGGGGTGACTTTGGATCACCAGTACCCATGTAAAAATGCTAGCTGTGGGGTTGGCAAAATTGGTCAGTGATTAAGGTACTGTCTGCAAAGTCCAGTGACTGATGATTAATTCCCCAGTACCTACATAAAGACAGATGGAGAGTGTTACATGCATCTGGAGTTTCTTAGCAAAAGGTAGAGGCCATGGCATAAACCTTTTCTCTCTTTCTCTGTCTCTTTCTGCCCTTACAATAAAAATTAAATGTACAAAATGTTTTAAAAATAATGGGTGTGGTTGTTCATGTGTGTAATTCCAGAAAAAAAGCAAGAACACGAGGAAACCCAGATCTCACTATTTAGTTTGTCTCACTGAATTGACAAGCTCTGAGTTCAGGGAAGGACTTAGTATAGATATATCTAAACTCCCAATGTCTAAAACTGGGATTTTGTTGATGTAAACATTTCTATAACAAGCAGTAACATTTTATGACCTTTCTCTTAAACATAGAAGCAAAAGTTTTAAACAAAATATGTCACTTATGACAGGAGGAAGAGTATATTCTACAGTTACATGGGTGAATCATAAGGTGTGATTGTTTGAAACACTATGCCTGTTGCAGTCAGGTCTGCATTTGGTGGTAGAAATCACCTGACCAAGGCTATAATACCCATATGCCCACACCCGACAATACATTCTTTCCAGGAGGTGTTAATCCCCAAATCTCCATCAGCTGGGAACCTAGCATTCAGAACACATAAGTTTAGGGTCAGGGGCACCTGGATCAAATGACCACATTCAACCCCAACTGAAAGTCCCCATAAACTGATAACCCTACATGATATAAAATACAATGCCCTCAGTCCAACTTTAAAGTCCTCACAGATTTATCTATCCTAATGATGGTCAAACATGGCCATAGTCAAAGTCAAAGATCTTTTATTATTATTATTATTATTATTATTATTTTGGTTTTTTTGGTTTTCGGTAGGGTCTCACTTTAGCTCATTTATCTATCCTAATGATGGTTAAACATGGACATAGTCAAAGATCTTTTAAAGGAGCTTTAATAGCAAAATATCGCTCCAAAAACATAGTGGCACAGAATAAACACAATGCAAAAGATGACACTGGATATAGCAAAACAATATTCAACCAATACAAGATTTAAACACAGTGAACATCAAACTCTCTCTGTCCAAGTCCAACAACTCTAGTCACTGACTGGTCTTTAAGTCTGATAATTCTATTCAGCAAGAAATCTCTGAAGTGCCAATTCCACCCTCCAGTTAGGCTACTTATAGTCCTGAAAAGCCTTTTCTGGGGCTGGCAGCTCTTCTTATCAGCCATCTAATGGTCCTGGCTTCTGCACTGTGTCTCCACTGCAACCCACAGTCCATCTTTACAGCCCCATAGGGTCTCTATGCAGGCATCCAGCAAACCTGCTTCACACTGTCCATGGCTGTTTCCAAAATCCAAGATGATGTTGCAAATTCAACGATCCTCTCTTTCCTGCATTTATCATACTCATAATACATGTTGGGGTGCCAATATGTTAATTGAGGGGGAATAAAGCAGACTTTGAAGAAGAGGACACTCCTTAAGCATGTAGACCCCTTCAATAGAGTCTACATTCTTCCTGCTGCCCCAATGCAGGTCAACCTCAGGACAAGGAATTCATTCTTGGTCTGTGGTGGAGGCCCCCACCCCAGACCTTAGAAACTCTGAGAGTTTTTCACTTTTCAGTCCATGGATGACCTAAGACTCCAGGAGCCTTTCGTGTGTCATTCCACTAGACAACCCAAACATGAGTGCCCAGATGCTCCCTCCTAATCCATGTATAAGATGACTATTAACCTAGGGTTTATATCAGAGTAACAAAAGATGGCCCTGGCTGGTAACAGGATTCTGTGGTATTCAGATGAGGCCTTGGGAAACATAATCATCATTGTGCTACATATGATTCCTGAGCAGATACATTATTATAGATAAGGACTGGTGAGACATGATCACAAATTTGTTAGAGATGAGACCTGTGGAGACATGATCATCATTGTATTATAGCTGAGGCCTGGGGAGAAATGATCATCATTGTGTCATGGATGAGGCCTTGGAAGACATGATCATTGTGCTTCCATTGAGGACTGGGAAGACATAATCATCATTGTTTTATATGTGAGGACTGGTGAGTCATGATCACGATACGTTACAAATGAGGACTGTGGAGATATGACCGTCATTCTGCTACAGATGAGTTCTGGGAAGACATGAACATTGTGTTACAGATGAGGCCTTGGAGACATGTTCATCCCTGTGTTACATATAAGGCCTGGGAAGACATAATCATTGTGTTGCAGATGTGTCCTGGGAAGTCATGGTCATCTGTGTTTTACAGGTGAGATCTTGGAAAACAATCATCAATGTGTTACAGACAAGGCCTGGGTAAACTTGATAACTCTTGTTTTAAAGATAAGGCCTGGCTGCCATGATCATCACTGTGTAATAGATGGAGCCTGGGGAGACATTATCATCATTGTGTTATGGATGAGGCCTCAGGAGACATGATCATCATTGTGCTACATATGAGTCTTGGGCAGACATGATTATCATTATTACAGATGAGGCCTGTTGAGACATGGATGAGGCTTGTGGAGACATGATGAGGCTTGTGGAGACATGGTCATCATTGCATTAAAGATCAGACCTGGAGCAAAATCAAACCCATTGTGTTATAGATGAGGCTCTGGGAGACAGGCTCTTCATTATGTTACAGATGAGACCTGTGGAGATATGATCATCATTTTGTTGCCAATGAGGTCTGGGGAGACACAATCGTTATTGTGCTGCAGATGCAGGCTAGGGAGACATCATCATTGTATTAAAGTTCAAACCTCAGAAGACATGATCATCATTGTGCTACATATGAGTCCTGAACAGACTTGATTATCATTGTTACAGATGAGGCCTGGTGAGACATGATCATCATTGTGTTACAGATGTGGCCTGGGGATAAATGACCATGAATGTGTTACAGATGCAGCATGGGGAGATATGATCATTGTGTTACATATGAGGCCTGGCCAAACATGATCTTCATTGTGCTGCAGATGAGTTCTGGGGAATCTATGATCACCATTATGTTACAGATGATCCCTGGACAGACATGATCATCACTGTGTTACAGACGGGGCTTGGGGAGAAATGATCATTGTGGTACAGATTAGTCCTTGCTGGTCTTGATCATCATTGTGTTACAGGTGAGTCCTGGGTAGACATAATCATCATAGTGTTACAGATGAGGACTGCAGATAAATGATCATTAATGTGTTACAGATGGGGCATGGGAGACATAGTCATCAGCATTTTACAGGTGACACCTGAGTGACATAATCCTTTTTTTTTTTTTTTTACAGATGTGGCCTTTGGAGACATGATCATCATTGTTTTACAGGTGATTCCTTGGAAGGCATGATCATCATTATATTACATATGATACCTCGAGAGACATGATCATCATAGTTTTATAGGTAAAGCCTGGGGAGATATAATCAACAATGTGTTACAGATGAGACCTCAGTAAACATGAAGATCAATGTTTTGCGGATGAGGTCTTTGGAGACATGATCATAATTGTGCTACAGATGAGACCTGGGGAGATATGATCATTGTTGTGTAACACATGAGGCCTCTGGAGACATGATCATCATTTTATTAAAGATGCAACTTGAGGACACATGATCAACATTGTGTTAAAGAAGAGGCCTGGCCAGCCATGATCATCACTGTGTTACAGATGAAGCCTCGGGAGACATAATCACTGTGTAACAAATGAGGCCTGGGGAGACATGATAGTCATTGTTTTATATATGAGGCCTCAGGAGACATGTTCATTATTGTGCTACAAGTGAGGCCTTGGTAGACATGATCATCATTGTCTTGCAGATGTGACCTGGGCAGTCATGATCATCAACATTTTATAGGTGAGGCCAAGGGAGACAAAATCATCATAGTGTTACAGATGAGGCCTGAGGAGACATGATCATCCTTGTTTTACAAGTGAGTCATTGGGTGACATAATCATCAATGTGTTACTGATTTGGCCTGGGGAGACTTGATCATTTTTCTGTTAAACATGAGGCCTCAACATGATCATAATTGTGTTATAGGTGAGGCCTTCGAAGTCATTATCATTGTTGTGTTACAGATGAGGCCCCAGAATACATGATCATCATTGTGCTACATATGCGCACTGGACAGACATTATTATTCTTGTTACAGATTATGACTGGTGAGATATAAACATCAGTGTGTTATAAGTGAGGTCTGTGAAGACATGTTCAGTGTTGTATTAAAGATCAGACCTCTGTAGACATGATCATTGTGTTACAGATGAGGCCTTTGGAGACATGATCTTCATTGTAGTACAGATGTTCCCAGCAAGACATGATTATCATTGTGCTACATATGAGTACTTGGTAGACATGATTATCATGGTTACAGATGTGGCTTTGTGAGACATGATCATCATTGTGTTATAAATGAAACCTGGAGAGACATGATCATCATTGTATTAAAGATAAGGCCTTGAGACTACATAGTGAATTCCAGCTCAGCCTGGACTAGAGTGAAACCCTACCTCGAAAAACCAAACCAAAACAACAAAAAGAGCAGACCTGTGGAGACATGATCATCATTGTTTTACAGATGAGGCCTGGGGAGACATGATCATCATTGTGATGTAGATGATGTCTGGGGAGACATGATCATCATTGTGTTACATTTGAGGCCTCTGAAACATGATCATCAATGTATTACAGATTATGCCTGGGGTGACAATATCATCATTGTTTTACAAATGAGGCCCAGGCAGTCATGATCATCATTATGTTACAGATTGCACATGGGAATACATGATCATCACTATTTTACAGGTGAGGCCTGGGGAAACATATTTGTCAATGTGTTACAGATGAGGCCTGGGGGACTTGGTCATTCTTGTGTTACAGATGAGGGCTTGTGAGACATGATCATCATTGTTACAGACAAGGCTTGATCAGACATGATCATCAGTGTGTTAAAGATGAGGACTGTGGAGACATTATCAACTTTGTGTTACAAATGAGCCCAGGGGAGACGTGATCATCATTGTGCTAGAGATTAGGCCTTGGGAGACATGATCATCATTGTGTTAAAGATGAGGCCTGGGCATTCGTGATCATCATGGTGTTACAGATTGCACATGGGGATACATGTTTTACAGGTGAGGCCCAGAGAGACATATTCATCAATGTGTTACAGATGAGACCTGGGGGACATGATCATTCTTATGTTACACTTCATTACTGGCTAAACATGATCATCATAGTGTTATAGATGAGACCTTGTGAGACATGATCATCAATGTGTTAAAAATGAGGACTGTGGAGACATGATCATCACTGTGTTATAGATGAGGCCTCGGGAGAATCATCATCTTGTTACAAAGGAGGTCTGAGGAGACATGGCCATTATTATATTGAAGATGGGACCTGGGGAGACATGATCATCATTGTGTTGCCTATGCATCATTGGTAGACATGCTCATCATTGTGTTGAAGTTTTGGCCTGTGTAGACATGATCACCGTTGTGTCACAGATGAGGCCTGTGGAGACTTGATCATCATTGTGTTACAGATGAGATGTGGGGATACACACCCATCACTGTGGTACAGATGAGGCCTGGGGAGACATGATCATCATTGCATTACAGATTAGGCTTAGGGAGAAGTGATCATCATTGTGCTACATATGAGTCCTGGGCAGACATGATCAGCATTGTTAAATATGATGACAGGTGAGACATGATCATCAATGTGTTAGAGATGAGGCCTGTGGAGACATGATTATCATTGTGCTTCAGATGCACCTAAGGAGATATGACCATCATTGTGTTAGCAATGAGGCCTGGAGAGACATGTCATCACCATATTACAGATGAGACCTGGGGAGACATGGTCATCATAGTAATCATCATTGTATTACAGATGAGGCCTGGGGAGACAAAATCATTGTATTACCCAAGAGACAGTGGCATTCATGATCATCACTGGGTTATATGTGAGGCCTGGGGAGACATAATCACCATAGTGTTACAGATGAATCCTGGAGAGACATGATCATCCATATGTTACAGATGGGGAATGTGGAGACATGATCATCATTGTTTTATAGATGAGGCCTTTGGAGACATGATGAGCATTGTTTTAGAGGTGAGGCCTAGGGAGACATAATCAACAATGTGTTCCAGATGAGGCCTGGGAAGATAGGATCACCGTTGTTACAGATGAGGCCTGGTGAGACATGATTATCAATGTGTTAGAGATGATGCCTGAGAGACATGATTATCATTTTGTCACAAAGGAGACCTGGGGAGACAAAATCATGATTGTGTTACTGATGATATCTGGGGAGGAGACATTATCATCATTGTGCTGCAGATGCAGCCTAGGTATACATCATCGTTGTGTTAAAGATGAGTCCTTGGGAGACATGGCCCTCATTGTGTTACAGATGATCCCTGTGGAGAAATGATTATAATTGTGTTTCAGATTAGGTTTTGGGGGAAATGATCCTCATTGTGTTTCAGATTAGGCCTGGGAAGTCATGATCATCATTGTGTTACAGGTGAGGACTTGGGAGACATAGTCACCACAGTGTTAAAGATGAGGCTTGGGGAGATATGATCATCAATGTGTTAATGATGGAGCAAGGGGAGATATGATCATCTTTGTTTTACAGGTGAGGTCTGGGGAGACATAATCATCACTGTTATAGAGAAGGGCTAATGAGATGACAATGTAAAGAGCCAAAATGTTATATTTCTCTATATTTCTTTATATCAAGCTTAGAGAAAAATAGAAGTCACTTCCTTGTAGGAGTTCATAAAAGAATGGAATGAAACACTTGCTTAAGCAGATGGGGATGGCAGATAAACAAGATGCTCTGCTGGTCTGAATAGCATTACCCCAGGCCTGCAATGTTGAGCAAAATCCTTAAGGGCATATAAGTGGGACATTTGGAGACTCTTGGTCACAGGTCTACCTCACATCCCCCAGGTGCTTCTTGTATCTGACCAACAGACCTGTTCACAAGTTCGTTTTGTTTTTTCTTCCCTATAATCTTCTAAGAATGGAATGTCCCTGCTGTAATGGGCCAAATTCCACTTTATGTTTAAAATAATTTTTATGGCTCTAACTGTAGTGTGTGAGTTGTGATTTATGGTTTAGCTCCTATCCTGTTTCTGCAATAAGAATTTTGTAGTTTTTGCCAATAAAAGCAGACACTCCCAGCAGTTTTGGGCTGCTCTCTGAGAACCCACCTCTGATGTGCAGCCAAGGTGCATGTCTATTCACACCCAGCACTTTGTGAGATAATGGTCTTATTTGTGTGACACTGGGCCCCACTACAGCCTCATCTCAGCAGCAGCTCCTGGAACCATGTTCAGTTCATGACCATTCCACACATTTTTTCATGCTGCCAAAACCAAAACCAGTTGTTCAGGACTGCTGGACACAGCCATATTCTTAATTTAGGGATGAAATAAATCATGACCTTGAAAAGCAGGTTTCTTCTCCAGTTCCACCTCTTTCCAAGAGTTTGCATTTCTATCAGTCTTTCCTCTGGCATCCTCCCCATTATTTTAAGGTAAAGCAGTTGTGCCAGTTTCCTTAATATTGTTAATATGGTTGACAATAGGAGCTTCAGTAACCTAAAACCAGTTTTAGTACCTGTAATTTTAACTTGCTTGAGGTTTTCCAACTTAAAATCTTAAATCTCTCAGTCCAATATCTTTAGCCAAGTACATCAGTCTATTAAAAATTTAACAGTGGTCTGGAGAGATGGCTTAGTCATTAAGGTGCCTGCCTCCTAAGCCTAAGAATGCTGGTTCCAATCTACAGCGATTCCAATCTCCAGGTCCCACGTTTAGCCAGATGCAAACTGATGCAAGGGCGCAATGCTGCACTTGCCCACAAGGGGGTGCACACATCTGGATTTCGTTCACAGCAGCTGAGAGACTGCTGGTGCGCCCATCTCTATCTGTGTCCCTCTCCCTCAGTGTCTGTCTGTCTGTATGTCTCTCTCTCTCTCTGTGTCTCTCCAAAAATAAATAAAATAATTTTAAAAAATTAACCGTTAGGAAACTCTGGGCATGTGCAGCAGAACACAGGCATCCCTTTTGCCAGTAGCTTAGTTCCAACAAAGGCCTGAATAATTGAACACTGAAAAGACACTGGGGCTGGCTTTACCTTCTGCTCTATTCCCAGCTCTGCTCAGTACCTGTAGCGGGAGCAGGTGCCACTTTCTCAAGAAGTCAGCAGGCACTAGAGCCATTTCTCAGGTCCCAGAGCATCACGATGCTGGTTGACAACCCTACCTTCCTGGTACTCAAAGCAAAGCCAGGATAATTAGTCAGGCCATTTCTGAACCCAGGCAGGAAGTTCTCAGAATGCCCAGCATGCAGGGCTGTGTACCTGCTACATGCCTAATAGTTTCATGCCAATCCAGGCTACTTTACTCTGTATCCCAGATGGGCTTATTTCTGACCTTTCCTCCATGAAGTGTTTCCTGCCAGTACTTCTGCCACCCCCTGCTCAGCTAGAATCAGGCCTTTTCAGCTGCTAGAAGTTTCCACACTGTCCTCAGCATATTCTTTGGGCTTTTTGTTCTACAAGATCCATCCATGGGCAGGATCTCAGGGCTCCTCTTCTTGCCTTCCCAGGTCCCCTACTCACCCTAAACCTGCTTTAACCAGTTTTATTTCCCAACATCTGTTACTCTCACCCAAGGATGATTTTTGTAAAAATGTGATACATGGGCTGGATAGAGGGCTTACTCGTTAAGGTGCTTGACTGCAAAGCCTAGCAACCCAAGTTCGATTCCCACACATCCACCTTCAGCAAGATACACAAAGTGGCACATGTGTCTAGAGATCATTTTTTTAGTGTATGGAGTTCCTGGAGTGCCCAGCCAATCTATCTCTCTTCTCTCTAGTCCAAACTGGTTGGAGAGGTTCCTTCTTCCAATATTTCATTTAGATCATATTTCCAGAGTTGTGGGGTGTGGGTCTCGGTCTGTGGGTATCCTTCTGTTCCCATTCCCCAGGGTCGTTGGCCACCGATGTCCCAGGTGAGGAAGAGGGTCATTCTGGCTGGGCGGGTGAGTGTGATGAACATACGAACACATGACGGGGCAATGAGCACCCGGGAGACCGTCTGATGGACAGCACTTGTTTAATGAAAGGGTGGGTGGGTTTATAAACATTTGGGGAAGGTTGAGATGGCACATACAAACTGTATGGTAATTGGATGCATAGTTTATGGGCTGTTATCTAGATAGAGGAAGGATTAGTAACTTTAAAGCTATGGGGGAAGGATAAGGAAAGGTAGGGGGAAGGGCGGAAGAGATTAACAGGAGGCCATGACTTCAGAACTGTGGGGGGTGAGAAGGCTATGTGACTTTAGCCACATGAGGGTCTCTTGGGCAGCTAGCCACAGGTCAGGAACTGTGAGGGGCAAAGTCTGACTTATGGAATGGTCAGAGCTTTTGGGTTTGGGGGTAGCGCCTTACCAGTTTTTCCCAGTCTGGGTCATGACAGCTTACTGCACCCTACAACATAGGGATGGCAATCACCATCGCCAGGGACCCCTGACAGAGGGCCAGATGCGACCCCACAGCCCAGGGCCCCTGGCCATGTCCAATAGTTCAGGCTGGCCTCCTCACCTGGTCCAGCCTGTTACTAGCAAAGCCCAACAGTGGGGGTGTGTCCAGCTTTCTAGAGGTAAGTGGGTCTCCATGTGTTACAAATTGAAAGGGAACACTATCAAAAAACCAGCATCACTAGTATTTTAAATCTTAGGGTTGGGCTCCAGATTTGTTCCCAAAACACCTTTTTCCTTGGTGGGACTTTATCCAATGGAGACAAGGTATTGATCTGATTTTTATGGGCCCACAGATTTAAACCATTAAATATTCTCCATAGACTCATGACTTTCTCATAATGTAAACTGTATTAAGATTAGCTTTGGGGACAGGAAAGATGGCTTAGCAGTTAAGGCGCTTGCCAGCAAAGCCAAAGTATCTCCACAAGGCCTCACATAAGACAGTTGCACAAGGTGGTGCATGCATCTGAAGTTTGTTTTCAATGGCTGTAGGCCCTGGCACACCCATTCTCTCCCCCAATCACTCTCTTTCTCTCTCTCTCTCTCCCTGCCTATCTCTGTATCTCTCTCTCTCTTAAATAAATAAATAAAAATAAATTAGCTTTTAAAAAAGATTACCTTTATATGTCCCCGTAACCTTTTGCCAACGTTAAGGTACTTCTAAAGCTTCAAGCCTCATCTGAAATTTAGGACTGTCTGATAACTATGAATCCTATAAAGTGAAAACAATGTACTTATTTTAACGCATGATGACAAAGTAAGCATTTTCATTGTAATAAAGCATAATGAGGAGAGACTGGGCCAATACAAATTGATAACCACTAGGTAAACATAACCAGTACTGACAATCTTTGGATTGTCAATTTTACCCCTCCAGATGGGCTGATCACAGCCTGGTCAACCATTCCATCATGAGTCATCAGTGTAGAATGGGTTACATCTAGATTTTCCTTCTTAAGTTATCTCCTTCTAAAGAATTTGTATTCTTACTCATTATAACTTTCCTGGGTGAATTTTAACCTTAGGCACTTTATTTTCATTTTCCCCCTTTTATTTTATTATTTTTCGTTTGTTTTCTGTTTTGAAGGCAAACAGTGCCTAATTAACCTGAGCCAGACATAGGCAGAAGAGAATGTACTTTAACATAAGAGCTTAGCAATGCAAACCAATCTGGATCCCTGCCAGAAGCATCCAGCCAGCCACTGACTCAGGGATCCACCTTGATGAAGAGGATGATGCCAAATGTCTCAGGCTGGAAATGGGACTATAAACTTATTCCTGCTTTTTCTCCTTTTATCTCCTTTTCTCTGTACTACCACTTCCCAGAAACCATTTTAGACAATTCTTAGCCCTACTTTTTTGGTGCAGTGGGCCTAGATTCCCATGTTTTTCCTAGGCTTTATTTTAGCCACTCTATTTCACTGTATTCCTCCCCCTTCAAGCATGTACTTCTACTTGGGCACACCTTTCCGTGTTTTACTTATCAATGCCTCTTATGGTAATGCTACCCTCCAACCAGCCATAAGTTTTGCAACACCTTTGATTACATTGATCTGCTACCACTAAGGACACTCAATGCTATTAATTACAATTCTAAGGGTGAGCTCACGACAGTCACCCAACAACCTGTCCTACCCCAGTCTTTTTGAGGTTCTGTAGTTGATTCTCACTTGCTGGGACCATTTGCACGCCAGAGAGCCACCACCACTTGGCCCTCCCATGCCTCCTAGGTGACAGCCACACCGCTCAGGTTTTCTAACCAGAGGTGGTGAGTAGTTAATGATCGGTAAGATCCCATGAGATGGAGCAACCTAAGACAGGCACCGTCGCATGTGATTATCCCTTGGGGCCTGGGTTCAACAATGGCTTGGCAAAGAACCATGCCTCCCAGGGTTGCCAATAATAAAAACAAAAGGAGGATATGTATGGCACAATGCAGGACTGGGCCTAGGCAGATCACATGCTAAAAGAAACCAGGTCACACCTCTCGGGTTTTCTTACCAGGATGGCAGGTAATCAATGACGGGTAAGATTCCATGAGATGGGGCTACCATCACATGTTATGATCCCTTGGGGCCTAGGTTCAACAATGGCTTGGCAAAGAACCATGCCTCCCAGGGTTGCCTATAATAAAAAGAAGGAGGATATGTATGGCACAATGCAGGTCTGGCCCTAGCCAGACCACATGTCAGAAGAAACCAGGAAGTGGCTTCTGTGAACATGGCATCGTGAGCAGGTCTGACATAACAACAGCTACAGTCCCATGCTTGTGAGAAACCTGCTAAGAGATGATCTGCCCAGAGACAGGCTGTCATTGACCAAAATAAGGGGACCACCCCATACAATTATTGGCCAGCAAAACCCCTTAGAACCCTCCACACTTCCTTGAATAAATGAATTTTGCAGCAGCTTGCCCTCTGCCTGCTTTCACCCAACTCCCGGAGTCTGTGTCGTGACTCCATGCCTCTCATCCCCAACTCAGCAGAGACCCTGCCATCCCTCTTGGGCTGGCCCCAGGAGGGACCCCAACAAGCCAAAATCAGACAAAGGAACCTATTAGTCTGAATTTCCATTTATATTGTAATATTTTGTGGTTATATTCTCTTACTGGGTGTTTCAGACCATGTAGGCAGCCATAATTAACAATATATTGTGTTTTAGGGGACATCTGTGGCTCTGTAGGAAGGAATCTTAGGGACATGTGAAGATTTCTAGGCCTCTCAATACTGTGTCAACTGCTAGGATGAGTCAAGGCCATGCTGACCATGTAGCTCCTCTTAGAATCATCTGCAGTGACTCTCCTGCAGATACAATGACTTAGAGTCCATTTCCTGGCCTCTGTGTTTCTATGTCCTCTATGACCAAGAATACAAGTAACTTACCAGAGGCTAGAGTTTAGATGTGTTCCATTGTCTCCTGTGGCCTTCTGACCTGGGAGCAAGAACCAAAATAATGGCTATCCTCTTAACTCTGATGCTTCTGTTTGACTTTGGCTTCTACATATGGTTATTAATCACTCAGACAGACTATACACAACTAATTGGCCAAATGAATCTGCTTAAGGAAATGCAGAACATATCTGGTTAATAAGTCATATCTGGTTAGAAAATAAGACAAAAGTTTAAATTATTCTAATTAATATTTAAGTTTATTTGTCAGGTGTCACTAAACCATATATGGAATATAGAAAGAATGCATATTTTATCTTTTAAGTATCTGTCAGTTACAAGTACAGGCAGGACATGTTACTATCCCTGAAAACAATTGTATATTCTGGATATTAATCCTCTGTCAGATGTATAGCTGGCAAAGATTTTCTCCCATTCTGTAGGTTGTCTCTTTGCTCTATTCACAGTATCCTTTGCTGTACAAAAGCTTTGTAATTTCATGAGGTACCAGTGGTTGATCAGTGGTTTTATTCTCTGAGCAATTGGGGTTATATTCAGAAAGTCCTTGCCTATGCCAATATGTTGAAGGGTTTCCCCTACCTTTTACTCTAGCAGTTTCAGGTCTGATATTAAGGTACCTGATCCATTTGGACTTGACTTTTGTGCATGGAGAGAGACAAGGATCTACATTTATCCTTTTACATACAGATATCCAGTTTTCCCTCACCACTTGTTAAAGAGGCTATCTTTTCTCCGATGAATTTCCTCTTTGAGTTCTTTGAACATAATTATAATCATTCTTTTGAAATCTTTCTCAGGGATTTCCTCTTAGTCAGCCTCTCTGAAGGTCATTTCTGATATATTAATACTTTTTGGTGGATTTATATTGTCTTGATTTTTTGTGTTTCTTGTATTGTATTGGGTTTTCTAAATATCTGCAGTAATATTTGATGTATGAATCAATCTGATATTATATATCTTCAGGGTAGGAGTTTAAGGTGTTAAGTGTGGCTCTTAAGGCTGTCAGAGTAATCACAGAAGTGACCCTAGGTGTTGGGTTTGCCTGCTATAAGAGTATCAAGTGGGCTGAATGGAACAGAATACAGTCAAATTCTAAAAATTTAACTAAACAATGTACCCATTCAATGAAATACAGCACAGAGTATTTGTGGAAAAGTAGATATTATGACAAATAGATCCTCTAACAAAGTCACAGTCCCTAAGAATGTGTGTTACCCTACACCCTTAATCCTGTCAACTGGGAGGCTAAGATTTCTGGTCTGTAGAGGGTTCTAAGGTCAACTTGTGATCACGTGAGACCCTTCCCCAATGAATCACAGCAGAGGAAACAAAGGCACTATAAATCAGGAAGCAACAAATGAGCAGCCCAAAATGTAACTTATTTAGGAATGTCAGATCTGACCATATATCAGGTTTAACATAGAATTTACCCTGACATGGAAGGTGTAATTCGCCCTTCCAATGCAAGCCTATATATGGGGCTTATTTGGTGGGTACTGACCTGGTGTAATCCAGGTTACCTTTTGGAACGGGTTTGATCACAGCTATGCTGCATGGCTGGTTCGGTCCTTTGCTGTATTGTGGGCTCAGAAAGGCTGGCTGCATCTGTGGGTCACTGCTTTCACTGTGCCAGATGCTGGGTTGGTGAGCTTTCTTCCCCAGGTCTCTGGTGCTTTCAGGCCCTTGTGCTGGTAGTGGGGGAGGGGAGGCTGTGGATGGAGGCTGAAGTCCATCTGCTCATCCACGTGACCCTCTTCCTCACAAGCTGCTCTGTTGGTCTCTGATGTCCTCCATCCACGTTTCTTGAGTTTGCAATGAGGCTGGTGTGATTGGAAAATCCCCTCACCTGGATTTAAAATCCTGCAACTCAGGTGGAACCTGTCAGCTGCCACCACGTGAAACTAGCTGCGCTGCTGGAGCCGCTTCTGCCCGCTTCTGTGGGCTCTAGATGCTCTGGGTCTCTCCTACTTCTCTGCTGCAGTTTGTAATTTACTATACACCTCACTCTTTAGTAGAAGTGTGTATTTTGCTAGTTTTTTTTTGTTGTTGTTTTTGCTTCTTTTTCCCTAGCCTGTTTTGGCATGGTTCCTATGCCACCATCTTAACTGGAAGTCTAATAAATTTGTTTTTAAAAGGTGTTTTCAAACAGAACTTTAGATTCTTTTTTAATTTTTTTAAAAAATTTATTTATTTATTTTTGGAGAGAGAGAAAGAGAGAGATAGACAGAGAGGGCGAGGGAGACAGAAATGGGCATGCCAGCAGTCTCTCAGCTGCTGTGAACGAAATCCAGATGTGTGTGCCCCCTTGTGGGCAAGTGAGGCATTGCGCCCTTGCCTCACTTTGCATCTGGCTAAACGTGGGACCTGGAGATTGGAACCGCTGGACATTGGAACCAGCGTTCTTAGGCTTAGCAGGCAAGCGCCTTAGCTGCTAAGCTATCTCTCCAGCCCTAGATTCATTTTTACATGAATTAGTTCTTTATTGTATGCTCTTTTTTTCATAACAACATTTCTTCCCTCAAAATATGATTATCTTTTCTCAAGGAAGGCTTCAATAATTCACATTAAGAGTTATGCCTAGGAACTGGGCATGGTGGCAAATGCCTTTAATGCCAGAAGTCGGGAGACATAGGTAGGAGGATCATCGTGAGTTCAAGGACACCCTGAGACTACATAATGAGTTCCAGGTCACCTGGGCTAGAGTGAGACCCTACCTTGAAAAAATACAAAACAAAACAAAAACCAAACCAAAAAAAGGAGTTATGCCTGAATGTTAAACTTGTAGTTTTCCCCCAATGAATAAACTGGCTTTTTAAAAAATAAATGTTTTTATTATTTATTTATTTATTTGAGAGAGAGATACAGAAATAGGCAGGTAGAAAGAGAGAGAAAGAGAATGGGTGCACCAGGGCCTCCAGCCACTGCAAATGAACTCCAGATGCATGCACCCCCTTGTGCATCTGGCTTACGTGGGTCCTGGAGAATTGAGCCTTGAACCGGGGTCCTTAGGGTTCATAGGCAAGCGTTTAACCGCTAAGCCATCTCTCCAGCCCTAAACTGGCTTTTTTGATATAATACATAAATTCCTATCTATATATATTGTTTTGATCTCATATCATTACTGTTAGACAAAACCTCATTTAATTGGGAAATTCATTTCAACAGACAATATTTGGCACAATGATACAAAGTTCATTTTTTTTGTTTTATGGTTATATAAAACTTGACAAAAATAATCAAACCTTTTGTCTTTTTAGTTTGACATCCTTTCATATCTCTAGATCTTTTCCCTGTACTAAGTAACATACTTTTATTTATTAGTCACTTGATTTTAATTAACTTTCTTTATCTAAGTTAATGTCTCTTTTTATAGACAAACTTGTTTCTCTCACCTATATTTGCCATTTCTGACCTTGGATATAATATTTTTCTGTGTCACTTGTAAATGTCATGCTACGTACAGAAAGTCTGTATAAGGTAATAGGTTACAGGGCCAATAGACTTAATATAATTCAGGGAATTGTGTCCTCGGTGGCTGATAAGCACCCTTTTTCTGAAGAGTGGTTTCTGTGTCTGTACAGCATACAAAAAGGAACTAACACTGAAGTGCCTAAGATCTACACCTGTATTATTAGAACATTACCTTCAGCAGTTAAGGAGAATTGATTGCTGTCTGTCCAGAGCCTAATGATCATGAACTGTATATGCCCCATAGAATAGTCAATTTACTGTCTTTCTGTATGTAACCTGGCATATCTGTGACCAAATGAGATATCTGTTGCTCTGGATTATAATTATCATAGGCTTATTTTTTTTACAAAACCAGTTAGGATAATCCCAGCCAACAATGTCCTCCCTGGCCAAGCCCAGTCTGATTTCCCTGAGAGGCTTTCTTAAATTCCTCACCTCATCCCAAGCATGTGTGTGGTATTCCCAGTTCCTTCTCCTCCCCTTCACTTCCCTCAGATTCCTAGGCCTGGTAGGAGCAGCAGCACCCAGCTACTTGTAATTGTCCTCTACTGGGTGCTTTGTCTCTGTTATTCCTCTGAAAGAGGACTGACAGGGCAGCCAAAGCCAGCATTAGGATGCTGTAAAGTTCATATCTGTAATTACATATACATTCCACACTGATTAATAAAAAAACAGTCACTTCTGTTGGTGAGATATTTTACTTATTCTTGGGCTCCTTTCCATCTCATCACCCCAAATGTGCCTGTGCGTGTGCCTCCCCCATGCTGTAGGCAGGTGGAACTGCCTGTGACATCACAATGCTGTGGCTCACCCCCAGCATCCTTAGGGAAGTTGTACACTTTTAAAAGGTGGTATCAGCAGAGTTCTTGTTCCTGAGCCTCTCTCCAGCAATTCAGCAGGCCAGAGGGGTCGGTGGTGACATGAGGCATGTCTGTGTGCCAGGAAAACCGCTCATCAGATTTTAAACTGAAAGGCAGGATAGCGTGAGCAATGTGGAGGAAGCAGCAGAGTTCATTTTCCTGAGCCCTCATCCTGCAGGATGGCAGAGGAGGGGGTCATGGCAAGTCTGAGGGCGAGTGAGAGCACTCCGCAGCAGATAGGAGGATCACGCTGGACCGAAGGGTCACGGGCTCCCAGAGACACACTGTAAGGAAACCTGGGGATGGGCTGGCCATGGACCACACCCAGATCCAGCACACCGCCCTGGAAAATGAATCCACATCCACACAAACCACACGTGCGCACATACACACTCCCCCCCCCAAAAAAACCCGTGTGGTGCACTCCTATAACTGAAGTGATACACTGAGGTAGGAGGGTCAAGGGTTGAGGGCAAGACTGGACTATATGTAGAGTCTGTCTCAAAACACAAGAGCAAAAAGGAAAGGAGATGGGGAGATAAAGGGAGGAAGGGAAGGAAAAAAGGCACAGGAGAGAAAAAAGGGAGGAAAGGAAAGAGGAAAAAAGAAAGTGAGATGAAAGGGAAGACAAAAGAAAAGAAGGAAGGGGGAAAGGGTGAAAAAATGGAGGGAAGGAAATGAGGGTGGGAAGGAAAAGGGGGGATAGGCAGAGGAAAGAAGGAAGAAAGGAAGGAAGGAAGAAAAAGAGGGGTAATGGATTAGAGTGGAAGGAAGGAAGGAAAGAAAGGGGGAAACAGGAGAAGAATGGAAAGAAAGAAGAAAAGAAGGAAGGAGGGAAGGAAACAAGGGAAGGTAGGAAGGAGAGAAAGGAGAGGGAAAAAGTAGGCAAAAGGGAAGACGGGGGAGGAAGAAAGGAAAGGAGAGCAAGGGAACCTGGGCAGGGCTGCATAACCTAGGCATGATTGTGGTCAATCCCTGTAGGTTGACTATAGTGTTGTCAGACACACACAGTGGGCACTTGGTATCTTCTGGCCAGGACTCCCGGCCAGAGTCACCTTGTCCCATGAAGCCTCCTCAGGCACCAGGAGTCCTGCATGTGCTCTGTGGGTAGGTGGGAGGAATGATCCCTGTGAGCTGCAAAGTCCCTGCTTCAGTACAGCTTCATCCCACTCCCCTCTGCAAGCCGCCCTCCTGTCAGGAATGGTGGATGGCTCTGCCCACTCTCCCCCATGTCCAGGAAAGGTGGACCAGCTTGTGATATCACAATGCTGCACTTCTGCCAGAGCACTGGGGAGATTGTAAACTTAAAGGCAGGGAGGTGCGAATGGTTAGGAGGTAGCAGAAGAGTTCATTTTCCTGGGCCTCTATTTGGTGAGATGGTGGTGGAGGAAGTGACTATGGTAATCTGCTTGGAAATCAGACCTCTCAGCATCAGGTAGGGTGGTCAGGCCATGTGATCTCCCCGGATGGCACTGTGAGGACCCCTGTTGGTAGGCCTGGCCACAGTCCAAACCCAGCTCCAGTGTGCCACCCACAAGTGTCTTCACCATCTCCATGCTGATTTTCTAATCTCAGTGTGGTGTGCTTACAGACATTGTCTTCATTTTCCTGTTATAAGGACAGAAAGTAAAAACCAACAGTGTTATGTACTAAATGCTAGAAGGAAAAAGCAGGAAGGAGAATAAGTGAAGTCTTGGCTTTACTAGTCTCTGCCCTTAACCCAAAATTTTAAAAAGCCTTTGGGGTGTGAGAAATGAATATCCAACACTACTGAGTGTGATTAGGAATATTGGGAAAGTCCTAAGTCTATAAGTTCACTCTAATTTGGGAAATGTGTCTACCTAAGGTACCATGGTGATAGGCAGGTGGAGATTATTAGAGTCACTAGACCTGTGAAGAAATGACAGTTTGGAAGGGGCAGGCTGCTGTCAGAAAAATCCTGACATTTCATGAATGGAAGACTAGGTTAGTTGCTGAATGGAAAGGAAGATCAGGGTATTCCAGGAACAGAGATGCCTAACCTGTTATTTGGATGAGATCTTCACATTGGTTGGTTAATGTGATACTCAGCATTAACTTTCTTTATCTAAGTTAATGTCTCTTTTTATAGACAAAACTTGTTTCTCTCACCTATAATTGCCATTTCTGACCTTGGATATAATATTTGTCTGTGTCATTTGTAAATGTCATGCCACATACAGAAAGTCTGTATAAGGTAATAGGTTATGGGGGCCAATAGACTTAATATAATTCAGGGAATTATGTCCTCGGTGGCTGATAAGCACCCTTTTTCTGAAGAGTGGTTTCTGTGTCTGTACAGCATACAAAAAGGAAGTAACACTGAAGTTCCTAAGATCTACACCTGTATTATTAGAACGTTATCTTCAGCAGTTAAGGAGAATTGATTGCTGTCTGTCCAGAGCCTAATGATCATGGGCTATGTTTGCCCCATAGAATAGTCAATTTACTGTCTTTCTGTATGTAACCTGGCATCTCTATGACCAAATGAGATATCTGTTGCTCTGGATTATAATTATCATGTTTTTTTTTTTTTTTTACAAACCCAGTTAGGATAATCCCAGCCAACAATGTCCTCCCTGGCCAAGCCCAGTCTAATTTCCCTGAGAGGCTTTCTTAAATTCCTCACCTCATCCCAAGCATGTGTGTGGTATTCCCAGTTCCTTCTCCTCCCCTTCACTTCCCTCAGATTCCTAGGCCTGGCAGGAGCAGCAGCACCCAGCTACTTGTAATTGGACTTTACTGGGTGCTTTGTCTCTGTTATTCCTTTGAAAGGGGCCTGACAGGGCAGCCACAGCCAGAGCATTAGGATGCTGTAAAGCTTCTGTACTATTTATAAATGCCTTCAGATAGGAACGTCCCTGGAATGTTCATATCTTGTAATTACATTAATCCACACTGATTAATAAAAAAACACTTTCTGTTGGTGAGATATTTTACTTGTTCTTCGGGCTGCTTTCCATCTCATCACTCCAAATGTGCCTGTGCCTCCCCATGCTGTAGGCAGGTGGAACTGCCTGTGACATCACAATGCTGGGCTCACCCCCAGCATCCTTAGAGAAGGTGTACACTTTAAAAAGGTGGGATCAGAGGAGTTCTTGCTCCTGAGTCTCTTTCCAGCAACTCAGTGGGGCAGAGGGGTCGGTGGTGACATGAGGCATGTCTGTGTGCCAGGAAAACCGCTCAGCAGATTGTAAACTGAAAGGCAGGATAGTGTGAGCAGTGTGGAGGAAGCAGCGGAGTTCATTTTCCTGAGCCCCCATCCTGCAGGATGGCAGAGGAGGGGGCCATGGCGAGTCTGAGGGCAAGTGAGAGCACTCTGCAGCAGGTAGGAGGATCGCGCTGGACCGAGGGGTCATGGGCTCCCTGGGAGGCACTGCAAGGAAACCTGGGGATGGGCTGGCCATGGACCACACCCAGATCCAGCACACTGCCCTGGAACATGAATCCACATCCACACACAAACGTGGCACACACTGCACCCCCCAAAAAACAGTGCGGTGCACTCCTATAACTGAAGTGATACACTGAGGTAGGAGGGTCAAGGGTGGAGGGCAAGTCTGGACTATATATAGAGTCTGTCTCAAAACACAAGAGAAAAAGGAAAGGATATGGGGAGATAAAGGGAGGAAGGGAAGGAAAAAAGTCAGGCGACAGAAAAAAGGGAGGAAAGGAAAGAGGAAAAAAGGAAGTGAGATGAAAGGGAAGAATAAAGAAAAGAAGGAAGGGGGAAGGGAGAAAAAATGGAGGGAAGGAAATGAAGGTGGGAAGGAAAAAGGGGGATAGGAAGAGGAAGAAAGGAAGGAAGGAAGAAAAAAGAGGGGTAATGGATTAGAGTGGAAGGAAGGAAAGAAGGAAGGAAGGAAGGAAGGAAGAAAGGAAAGAAAGAAAGAAAAGGGGAAACAGGAGAAAAATGGAAAGAAAGAAGAAAAGAAGGAAGGAGGGAAGGAAACAAGAAAAGGAAGGAAGGAGGGAGAGAAAGGAGAGGGCAAAAGTAGGCGAAATGGAAGACAAGGGGAGGAAGAAAGGAAAGGAGAGCAAGGGAACCTGGGCAGGGCTGCAGAACCCAGGCCTGATTGTGGTCAATCCCTGTGGGTTGACTATAGTGTTGTCAGGCACACACAGTGGGCAGTTGGTATCTTCTGGCCAGGACTCCCGGCCAGAGTCACCTTGTCCCATGAAGCCTCCTCAGGCACCAGGAGTCCTGCATGTGCTCTGTGGGTAGGTGGGAGGAATGATCCCTGTGAGCTGCAAAGTCCCTGCTTCAGTACAGCTTCATCCCACTCCCCTCTGCAAGCCGCCTTCCTGTCAGGAATGGTGGATGGCTCTGCCCACTCTCCCCCATGTCCAGGAAAGGTGGACCACCCTGTGATATCACAATGCTGCACTTCTGCCAGAGCACTGGGGAGATTGTAAACTTAAAGGCAGGGAGGTGCAAATGGTGAGGAGGTAGCAGAAGAGTTCATTTTCCTGGGCCTCTATTTGGTGAGATGGTGGTGGAGGAAGTGATCATGGTAATCTGCTTGGAAATCAGACCTCTCAGCATCAGGTAGGGTGGTCAGGCCATGTGATCTCCCCGGATGGCACTGTGAGGACCCCTGTTGATAGGCCTGGTCACAGTCCAAACCCAGCTCCAGTGTGCCACCCACAAGTGTCTTCACCTCTCCATGCCGATTTTCTAATCTCACTGTGGTGTGCTTACAGACATTGCCTTCATTTTCCTGTTATAAGGACAGAAAGTAAAAACCAACAGTGTTAGGTACTAAATACTAGAAGGAAAAGCAGGAAGGAGAATAAGTGAAGTCTTGGCTTTACTAGTCTCTGGCCTTAACCCAAAATTCTAAAAGCCTTTGGGGTGTGAGAAATGAATATCCAACACTACTGAGTGTGATTAGGAATATTGGGAATGTCCTAAGTTTATAAGTTCACTCTAATTTGGGAAATGTGTCTACCTAAGGTACCATGGTGATAGGCAGGTAGAGATTGTTAGAGAATCACTAGACCTGTGAAGAAATGACAGTTTGGGAGGGGCAGGCTGCTGTCAGAAAAATCCTGACACTTCACGAATGGAAGACTATGTCAGTTGATGAATGGAAAGGAAGATGAGGGTATTCCAGGAACAGAGATGCCTAACCTGTTATTTGGATGAGATCTTCAGATTGGTTGGTTAATGTGATACTCAGCATGTATATAGGAATTTAGTAGATGCCATTAAAGAGAGAAGTGATGTGATTCAAGTATCTTCTGTGTGAATTAGCATGTGAATGCCCCAGAGTACATGTGGAGGTCTGAGGACAACTTTCACTTTGCTTGACACAGGGTTTCACTTGTTTTACTGTGTGCGGTGTTTGATTTTGCTGCTTCATGGGCACCATTATTGCTTATCTGCAAGCTTCTGGGTTCTCCTGCCTCCACAGGACATTGTCTTGGAGTTGGTATGCTGTGTGCATGTGTCTTTATGTGGATGGTGGGAAATTGAACTGGACCTGTTAAGCTTGCAAATAAATGCCTTTAACTATCTCCCTAGAGCACTTATTTGATATGTGGATGTGTGAGACCTACTGAACTTACTGCATTGGCACATATTAAACCTCCCTGAACAAGGATGTTTTCTGTGATATAGTAAACAAGGTGGCCTGAATCCCACAGTTCAAATATGAGGCAGTGTACCACAGTGCCTACATGAAAATTACTGCCACCTGGGACAGGAGACAGTAGAGCTCCAAAGATAAACAAACCCATCACCCCATTTCTCACAGTGAGGACATCCTGAAATTCTGGGCCCTGGGCTTCTACTCTGGAGATGACACTCTGAGTTGACAATAGGGTATTAAATACCAGACCCTGGACATGCAGTGTGTGGAATTCAGACCACCAGGATAGAAGTAGGTAGGTGTGGGCAGGTGCATTTTGTGGATGTGGAGGTCAGATTTAGTTCCTGGGGTGGACGGTCTGAATGAATCAAGTTTGCAGAGGCCTAGAGAGGGGTGCATGAATATAAAATTGAAATAGTTACTGAGGAAGTCACAATAGGAGTTTTTGAAACCATTTGGATTTGGATCTTCTAAAATGACCTGTACAAGTTAAATGGGAAAATGTAAGACTGAACTGGCATGTTCAGAGAAGTGTCGATAATATTTCATTCCATAAATGTGAGTCCTAACATACAAATGAATTTACCTCAGAGGAAAGAAGCAACATCTCATGAGTTGGTTTAGCTTAAATAGCAATAAGCATAGAACAACTATAATCTAGAACAGGGTCTGTCTCAGATGGCCACAAGATGTCAATTCATACACAGAAATACATCATAAATTTGTCATTTTACAAAGCAAACACAGGGCTAGAGAGATGCCTTAGCAATTAAGGCACTTGCCTGCAAAGGCAAAAGAGCCAGGTTTGATTCGCAGGACCTACATAAGCCAGATGTACAAGGCATTGTATGCATCTGGAGTGTGTTTGCAGCAGCTAGATCCCCTGGTACTCTCATTCTCTCTCTTCATCTTTCTCTCTTTCAAATGAATAAATTTTAAAAGAAGCAAACATAAATCCAAGCATGGTAGCACACACCTCTAAACCCAGCACATGGGAGGCTGAGGTAGGAGGATCACTGAGAGTCCAAGGTCAGCCTCAGTCGACATAGTGAATTCCAGGTCAACTTGGGCTACAGTGAGACTTTACCTCATGAAACAAAAACAAATAAAAAAATTGCCCAGGATAATTTTTCCTCCAGATTTGTCACATTTAACTCTCAACAATCCCTGATGTCTGTAAGTTTGTTATAAGTTTCCTGACAAATAAGTTTGATTTTCTGTGTGAGAAGCTGTCAGAGGCCTGATTGCTGTCCATACAGTGGCTCAATGAGAATTTTAGATGAAGCCAGACAGAAATTGAATGAAAGGGTGGCATTAGGTGGGTCTCCAAATGTGATAGCTGCAGATATACTGTAGTCATGAATGCCTGGTGAGCCAAAGAACATTCTGCATTCAGGTTAATATCTCACCAGGACTGTAGCTGTGGAGGAAACAATCAGAGTGATGAGTGGCTGTGGAGAAATTCACATATGTCTCTTTGTCATACAGCTACAACATGTACTTCCTGAGGTAGCTCTCACCCCAGCAGGACAGCAACACAGAAAAGGAAAGGAAAGGTCATCTTTTCTCTAGGACATCTTTAACCCTAGTCTCCTTCTGTTCCTAGGTAATTCCCCACTTCTAGTCAAGGCTTCTGGGTGGAGATTTCCGGGGAATAGCAATAGAAGGGCTTGCAGGTGCTGAAGAGGCATGAAGCTCTAAGTAGCTCATTTTAAAGCTACATTTATAGGAGCTCCATGTGGTGCCAGCAGGCCCTGTGGTCTTGGCTTCTCCTAAGCTTCCTGTGATAGTGGCTAAGTCTCAGCTCTGAGGTGGAGATGACAGATGACTAGGTAGGATTTGGAAAACTCACATGCAGTTTTAATATACATGAGACAACTACAGAAAGAGCCAAAAGTTATTTATATGTACAATAAATATGATCATTTCACCTCCAAATGTTATGTCTTAACATACTTCTCAATTCACCAGTATATTTTGATGTGAATTTAAATACATGAGCATATAATTTGATTGTATACCCAGCAAATTACCTTCTTTTGGTCCCTCTCCCCCATTCCACTGCAGACCCTCTTCTTTCCAAATAGTCCTTCCTCTGTTTTGATGACTTATTTCTTTGGTCTCCTCCATCTTCCATGTATAAATGTTGATGGACTGAAAATGGAGCAATTCTGCACTGTTAATAGGTTGAATATTAAAGTTTCATTATTTCACAAATGCACCACAATTTTGAATTGAAGTAGTGCCTGGTGAGGTCTGGAGGATGCTGACACTTTTTCATTGGCCTTAGGCTATATGAGGATATAACAGAGACAGCCGGCTTTTATGAGACCGGGTATCTGAGCACTGTAGCCATGGACTTCTCCAGTTTCTGCAACATAAAAAATAAATTTCAATTGACTGGAATTTTCTCAGTGGGAATATTCTGTCATAAACCAAAGGGTCTAAGACTATACTGTAGGAAAGCAATACAGTAGACAGAGTTAGATTGATAGCTCAGTGGGTAAGAGCGCATGCCATGAAAGCCTGAGAGGGCCTGATTCACCTTGAATTTGATTCCTTAGCACCCACATTAACAGTGGATGTTGAGCATAGATGCTTATAACACCAACAAGCGTGTATCCTGCCCTGTGTGGGAGCAGAAGCCACAGAGCTGCTGGAGCTCACTAGTCAGCCAGTCTTAACCAAAAAGAAAATGGTAGCTCTGCGTTCAGTGACAAACTCCATCTCAAAGAAACATACTTAGACACACACACACACACACACACACACACACACACACACAGAGAGAGAGAGAGAGAGAGAGAGAGAGAGAGAGAGAGATAATGGGTGTGCCAGTAGCCTGCTCAGCTGAACTGATGCATGTGCCCCTTGTGGGCAAGTGCAGTATTGTGCCCCTTGCATCATTGCATCTGGCTAAACGTGGGACCTGGAGATTGGGACCAGCGTGCTCAGGCTTAGCAGGCAGGTGCCTTAACCGCTAAGCCATCTCTCCAGCCCTGTCTCACATTTTTTGTGCAACACCAGATGCCATAATACACTTGAGCTCTAGAAAGGATGCAGTATGAAAAGGGGAAAATGAGGAAGTGGAGAGAGTTAGAGGAGAGTTTGATCCTATGGGCTACCCTGAAGAAGAAGGCTGTCAGGGGTCTGGCTAAGCTCTCAAGGGTTTTTAAACATTTGCCAGGTAGTAACCCTGGCCAGAAAGACCTCATTTTCCACCAGTAAGCTGCCAATATCTACAAAGTCTGACAGACTGGAAACTTCAGCACCATTTGTTGGAATTCAGGATTGACTAGAGCAGTGTCAGGAATACAAGAGAGAAGGAACACCAGCTTCAACAGCACAGACTATTCTTTATTCCAAATGCCAATGGGTCCCAGCCATTCTCCCACAGGAATGAGAACTGTGGCCACCCTGTGAGTGTGAGGGATTTGAGATTTAAAGGTCCAGGGATGTGATGGAGTTAAAATAAATTTGGTTATTTCTTTTGTTTATTAATCATCTGCCAAGAGCAGATTAGGGCCATTCCCCTGGCGACCCGATAATTCTCGTAGTCCAACCTGGCCTGCTTTGTAACAGGTGAGCCTTATTATGCTATGGTCCAGGAAAGTTTTATGGTCTACTAAGTTTAGTGGTGCAAGGTCAGTGGTTCATTAACCCTTAATACTCCTTTCTGAGTGTTCTGCCTTTTTCCCTGAAACATCCAAATCTTTGTTCAATTGAGGGAACACAGTTGTCACATTTGAAGGACAAGCTCTGCTCTCTGCTCTGCCATTACCTTAACAAAATATGTAACAACAAATGCTGGTGAAAAGTAGGATTGAAGAAGGAAAGAATCTTCTATACTCCTGTGGGGAATGTCAATTACTCTGGGCACTATGGAACTCAGTATGGAGATTCTTCAGAACTGACATAGAGCAACCATATGATCCAGCTATACCACTCCTGGGAATATATACCAATAAATCTAAGTCAGCATACACAGATATAGCTCCTCATCCATGTTTATTGGAGCACTATGAATATTCAAAATATACACATATTATTTATATGTACAAGTGAGGCTAGTAAAATGAAGGAGACTATGTATGGAGAGGGCAAAGGAGGATAAAGAAAAATGATTTGTAAAAACAAAATATGGTCATGTGCATGATATATTTGAATGAAAATGATACCCATCACTGTGGCCAAAAAAAACAATAAAAACAAGTCACTGGATGAACATAACAAAAATGTCCAAGACAATATTTTAAATGTCTGGCTGTTGAGAAAAGCTTCCTGAGGGCCTCTCAAGTACCAGCAGTGTTTCCACTAGGCTAGCAGAGGAACAAAGTGAAAAGGTTTAGACAGTAAGAAGTCCTTGCCTGTGGCAGCAGACCCAAACTGTCCACAAATCTCCCAGGATCTCAAGCTCTTTTGCCACATTTGTGAAGTCTTCCTATTGGTTTTCTTGTCTTGGAAGCCCTCAGACAGCCATCTTCTTGACCTTTTCCTCAATTCTCCAAGTGTTTATGGAAAACCTTTTTCTCAATGAAGACCTATGTAAAATGGCCAATTTACCCATTCTAAATTCTCTAGGATCCTTTGTTCCTCTGTTCTTCTTTTAATAAATATTTTGTTTTACTTTATTTCTTTGAGAGAAATAGGCAGGGAAAGAGACAGAGAGAATGGGCACTCTAGGCCCTCCACCTGCTGCAAATGAACTCCATATGCATGCGCCCCATTGTGCATCTTATTTACATGGGTCCTGGGGAATCAAATCTTTGTCTTTGGCTTTGCAGGCAAGTGTCTTAAGCCATTTCTCCAGCCCCTCCTCTATTCTTTTGTTTCCTCACAGTTCTCATCCTTTTGTAGTGGGATAGGTAGGTACTAGTATGATGTGCTGTTTTCATTTGAGTTAGGTTTCCCTCACAAACTCATGTATTCTGAATGCTTTTTACTCAGCTGGTGGCAGTTTGGGAGTTGGAGCCTTGCTGGAGTTGAGGTGTGTTATTGGGAGAAAACTTCTGGGTGTGATAGCCAGCTTTGCCTTGCCAGTGTTCAGGTCACTGTCATGCTGTGCTTTTCCACCTGCTGTGGCAGAGGTGATGTCCAGCCTCTGCTCATGCCATTCTTTCCTTTGCCATCATGACACTTCCCCTCAAGTCTGTAAGCCAAAGTGAATCTTTTCCTCCCACAAGCAGCTTTTAGTTGGGCTGCTTTGTCCCAGTCATTTAAAGGTAACTTCAATGGGTATCATAGATAAATAATAAATTTGTTTATGAAGTAATGAGAATAAATAAATTAAGTATATACTCAATTTCTCAATTGCAATTATAGATTTTTCAGAATGGTATTTTCCTAGTTAATCATGATATTTTGAATCAATATTACTATGTTCATACAAGAGTGGCATTATTTCCAGAGTGATAAGAAAAAAAAAAAAAAAAAAGAAAAAAGAAAGAGACAATACTTGAGTGAAAAATGTTATTGAAAAATGCAATGTTTGTGTGTATGTATGTGTGAGTATAAAATATGGACTATTTCACAATATTGCCTGTCATTCTTGTACAAGGCCTTTCTAGTCTTTTCCTGTATTATTCCAATGTTAGCATATGTGCTGCTCCTCCTGGTTACCTTACAGAGCACACCTATGAAACAGTGATCAGCTCTGACCTGACTCTTCACGTAGAACAATGAAGCATAGCAAGACTCCTCACAGCCCAGCAGGTACATTTGCTAATATTTGAACACAGGGATTCAAACGGAAGCTCCTCCTCAACATGTAATAAGTGAAGATGGGCCCTCAGTGAATGCTGAGCATTCCATGACCAGTATAGAACAACACGGGAGTCTCTAAACTGTGATTTTCAGCCACTAAAAAGCAGCTGCATGATTTCATGCCTGTTATGGAGCACCATGATATTCTCAAAAATGGGATATTGTTTTATAAGAAGCAACTGCATGATTTTGATAAAAGATGCTGTTGTGTTTTTTTTGAAGATTTTTTTCAATTATTTTTTTGTAATCAGAGAGAGATAAGAGAGAGGCAGACAGAGAGAGAATGGGCATGACAGGGCATCTAGCCACTGCAAACGAACTCCAGGTGCATGTGCCCCTCATGCATCTGGCTTTGGTGCGTCTTAGAGAATCAAACCAGCAAGCTTTCACTTTGCAGGTAAAAACCTTAACCACAAAGCCAAAGAGATGCTATTTTTATGTTTAGGTATACATTGATTAAATATAAAAATAAATACAATATAGGCAAACAATTTTAGATCAAATAGAGAGGTTCTATTACCTCTAAAAGTATTTGAAAGTTGTGAGCACAATTTCAGTTGTTTGGGGGATTTCTCTCCATATCAAAGCTTAGGCTGCTTACTCAAAAGAGTAGATGGAAAGCCAGGCATGGTGGTACATGCCTTTAATATCAGCACTTGGAAGGCAGAGGTAGCAGTTCAAGGCCAGACTAGGACTACAGAGTGAGTTTTCCCAATCAGCATAAGCTACAGTGAGACCCTGCTTTGAAAAAAAATACAAAATAGTAATTGGAGAAATTTTCAAGGAAGATTTCCATAGTTGTCACATTTATAAATAAGATATATATAATTCCTGTGATGATCAAAGGTTAAGTGCAAATTTTACGAGGGTCAGTCACCCAAAAAGCTTTTGCAACATAATAGCACTGGGTCAGGATCACCTGGTCAGGCAGAAAGCTTGTGCCTTAACCTCATAATAGCATCTGAAAAATGTGGGATTGTTTTTTTTAAATTTAAAGTTTTATATTTTATATGGCAAGTTCTTGCTGTAGCCCAGGATAACCAGGAATTTACTGTATAGGCTCAGACTCACAGTGATACTCCTTCCTCAGCTTCTGGAGTGCTGGGATAAAGGAATGAGCCATCATGCCCAATAGAATGTGTTATTTTATAAATATTTATATTTGTTTTAATTTTTTTATAATGACACTTTTTATTGACAACTTCCTTAATTATAGCCAATAAACAATGGTTTTCCCCTCCTTCCTCCCACTTTCCTTTTGCAACTCCAATCTCCACCATACCCCTTCCCCTCTCAATCTCTTTTGTTTTTTGATGTTATCTCTTCCTCCTATTATGTTAGTGTTAGGCACTGTGAAGTCCCCTTGTGCATCTGGCTAACATGGGTCCTGGGAATCAAACTGGGTCCTTTGGCTTTGCAGGCAAACATCTTAACTGCTAAGCCATCCCTCTAGCCAGTTATTCTCTTTAAATTATTGAATTTTATTTATTTATTTGAGAGAGAGGGAAAGAGGCAAGGAGAGAGAGAGAATGGGCATGCCAGGGTATCCAGCCACTGCAAATGAACTCCACACACATGGGCCCACTTTGTATATCTGGCTTATGTGGGTCCTGGGGAATCAGGACTAGGTCCTTTGGCTTCACAGGCAAGTGCCTAAATCACGAATCCATCTCTCCAGCCCAGAAACTGATGTTTGTTTTTACAGTGTTATATACTCCAACCCAGGAAGAGAGTATAAACTTTTTTTTTTTTTTTTGGTTTGTTGAGGTAGGCTTTTGCTGTAGCCCAAGCTGACCTGGAATTCACTGTGTAGTCTCAGGGTGGCCTTGAACTCATTATAATCCTACCTCTGTCTCTGGAGTGCTTTGATTAAAGGCATGTGCCACCACACCCGGCTTTAATTTTTTTCCATCTCTCCAGCCCAAGTTTATTAATTCACATTAAACTGGATGACTCACAAGCTTCATCCTCACTATAATTATTCAATTTACATATGTTGCATATAATATAATAACAATATTTTCCATTCTACAGATCAAACCCAGACCCTTCTATATGCCTGGCAAATGATTTACCATTGAACTACATCCCTGATCCACTAAGAATTTTCCTAACCAAGTAACTCTGTGACTTTTCTTGGGTGAGTTTTTTTTTTCAATTTTTTTTTTTTTGTAACTCTGTGACTTTTCTTGTATTTTATTTTTTATTTATTTATTTATTTATTTATTTATTTATTTATTTATTTGAGGCAGGGTCTTGCTCTAGCCCAGGCTGACCTGAAATTCACTCTGTATTCTCAGGGTGGCCTTGAACTCATGGTGATCCTCCTACCTCTGCCTCCCAAGTGCTGGGATTAAAGGCATGTGACACCATGCCTGGTCTTTTTTAAAAAAATTATTGACAACTTCTGTACTTACAGACAATAAACTATGATACTTCCTCTCCCCTCCACCATTTCCCCTTCACAACTCTGCTTTCCATCATATCCCCTCCCTCTCCATTATTCTCTCTTTAATTTTGATGTCATTGTCTTTTTCTCCTACAGTTATTCTTTTCTCAGGGCACCTGGAACAACTAACATGACCTCTCTGAACACAGCTCTCTGATCCTTTCACTGGGACTATACTGACTACAGAATTGGACGAGGTAACTTGTTTGGCAATGGGCTCAGTCAGCCACAGTGGTTTTTAGAACCGCTTTCCCCCATCACACTTCTCTGCCTGTCACTCACCATCAACAGGGGGCAGAAAGGCAAAAGAGGCAGGTAGATGAGGGAAATAATCTGAGTGTGATGGTGCATGCTTTACTCCCAGCATTCAGGAGGCTGAGGTAGGAGGATCATTGTGATTTTGAAGCTTGCCTGAGACTACCACATGAATTCCAGGTCAGCCTGGGCTAGAGTGAGACCCTACCTCAAGAAAACAGGGTTGAGGTGGTAATAGGAAGGAGGTGGAAGGTGCTGTCTTGATTGTGGGTAATGAGCCTAGGTGGAAACTGATGCAGGGCCTGTGATGGTGTGTGCTTCAGGGGATGGTGTCTGGGGAGGGACATACCATATTGTCATCTGTGGTTATGTTAACATCAGGGCCCCATAGGGACACATGTCTACTACCTATCCCTAGCCCCTCCCCCATCTCCTGAGAGCCTCCCTCACCCTAAAGTTTCTCCCTAAACATGGTCAGGTAGATTGTGAAGTTGATGGGCCCTTGGTCCTCCTTCACTACTGCATCCAACTCCTCATTTTTGACATTGATGCAACCTGGAGGAGGGAGGTGGAGCAGGAGCATGATGGGCACAGAAGAACACTAAGCTCACAAGCCCATCAATCAGTGCCCTTACCTTGGTATTTCCCAGTCTCCTATTGCTTATTGGTAGCCTGCACACACAAAACCTCCCCCAGCTGTTCCTCATGTCCTCCTTGTCAATGAAGCCATCCTGGTTCTGCTCCATGATGGTGAAGTCCTGACAGAGACATGAGCCCTGAGCAGCCATGATCTACTGCGTCCAGGTGGCCACACACCCTTCACCAAGACTGCTCACCTGACTTCTGCTGCCAAAAGAACCTCAGTTCAGGCTCCTCCTTCCCTGAGCTCTGGGATCCACTCTCTCTGAGTGCTTTCTGTAACTCAGCATGCTGGAAGGCTCCACACTCAGTCCCTCATTTCAAGACTACACCAACACTGAGAGGGACGCTCAACCCTGAGAGGCTCAGAGAGGGAAAGGTCTTGCTTGAGGTCACATGACAAACACTCAGGTATATGTAAAGGGGGCAGCAAGTGACATCTCCAGGCAAAGTGACATGCCATGACGGCCATGGAGGATGATGACAGCATGTGCAGCCACTGAGGTCTTCTTGAATAATTTTCTTTTAGAAATATTTTATTCATTTATTTGCAAGAGAGAGAGAGAGAGAGAATGTGTGTAGCAGGATGCACGAGGGTTTCCGGCCACTGCAAACAAACTCCAGATGCACATGACACTTTGTGCATATGGCCTCATGTTGATAGTGGGGAATTGAATCCAGCCTCAGGCTTTGCAAGCAAGCACCTTAACTGCTGAACTATCCCTTCAGCCCTCCTTGAATAATTTCATGTGTTCTGTTAATACCTTCAAAGTCCCTCTCAACCTATTTAAACCCCTGGTTCTGAGTCTGATTGAACATTGAGAAGACACTGGACAGGCTTCAACTTCTGCTTTCTTCCAGGCTCTGCTTGATAACTGTAGGGGACCTGCTGCCACTTTGTCAAGAGGTCAGACAGAACCAGAGCCAGGATTCAAGTCTCAAAGCATCAAAGCAAAGCCAGGATAATTAGTTAGGACATTTCTCAACCCAGGCAGGAAGTCTGCAGTGTGTCCAGCATGCAGGCCTGGGTGCCTGCTGCAGGTCCAGTCATTTCATCCCTGTCCAGGCCACTTTTCTCTGTGGCCCAGATGGGCTCATTACTGACCTTGGCTTCCAGGGAGAATTTCTTGTCCCTACTCCTGCCATCCTCTGCTCAGCTGGAATCTGGTCTGTTCAGCTGCTAAAAGTTTTCAGACTGTTCTCAGCATAACATTTGGGCTTTTTCTACAAGATCCATCCATGGACAGGATTTCAGGGTGACTCTTCTTGCCTTCCTGGGTCTCCTACTCACTCTAAATCTGCTTTAACCAGATTTCTCTCCCAAAATCTGCTTCTCTCACCCAAGGATGCTTTTGTTAAGAATGTGGTAGATGGGCTGGAGAAATGGCTTACTGGCTAAGGTGCTTGCCTGCAAAGCCTAACAACCCATGTGTGATTCCCTCACACTCACCTAAATCCAGATGTACAAAGTGACACATGTGTCTGGAGTTCATTTGTAGTGGATGGGGGCCATGGGGTGCCTAGCCTATCTGTCTCTCTTCTCTCTACCTCTCTGTAGCAGACAGGTTCAGGTTCGCTGAGATGAACTTCCAGACCAGGCACAGTTATGGAGGAAGGGATTTATTGAAGCTTACCAATCCAGGGGAAGTTCCATAATGGCAGAAGAAGCTGGCCTGCCTTCACAGGACCAGAGAGCAAAGCCACAAGCCAAAAGCCACACAGCACAGCACACCTCAGGAACTCCAGCTAGGCACACTTTGCATATCTTTAGATTGAAATTTCACCCACAACCACACCTTAAGATCTTCCCAGTGATACTGCCTCCAACCAGGTGGCTGCAGATGCAAAGTACAAACTAATAAAACAGTGAATGTCTTGGGGATGATCTATTCAAACTACCACACTCACTCTGCTCGCAAAATTTTAAAAATTTAAAAATAAAAACTGTTTTGTGTGTGTCCATGTGTATTTCTATGTTCATGTGTGTGCAGTGCATGTGTGTATACACGTATACATGCACACAGGCAATGGGGATAAAAGACAACTTTGTGTGTTAGTCCCAGGAATACATTGGCAGTTTTTGAGATAGGGTCTCTCACTGGCCTGGAATTCACCAAGTAGGATAGATGGCTGGCTACTCAGCCCCAGGGACTCTCCTATCTCACCCCACCCAGTGCTAAGATTACAAGTCTGCAGCACCACACCTGGCTCTTTTATATGTGATCTGGGGATCAAACTCAGGTAGTTAGACTTACAAGGCAAACACTATTAATGAGCCTCACCTCCAAGAACATTTTTGGGATCAGGTCTTGCTATACATATCCCAGGCTGGCTTTAAACTCATTATGCTCCTTGTCATCTGCACAGCTCCCCAGGCCCCTTTTGTCACAAGGGCTAAACTCAGTAGTCAAGAGGCAGATTATGTTAATTCAATTGCCAAACTTTATTCACTCTTCACACATGTTAATTAAACCAAGTCCCTTTCTTCATTTGTTCTTTCAAGTACCTTGTTGTCCTATCCCTAACCCCCTGGGGCACTCACATGAAACTCCACTTGGTCAGCAGGCAGTGTCCAGAGTCCAGGCCTTGCTCCTATCCATGCCTGGCTGCCTACAGGTCCCATGGGCTGCTGCTTCTCCTCACAGTGGGTATGAACTCAGAGAGGGATGAGGAGCCTGTCTCTCTGAGTTGACTGACAATTTTCTGAGATTTTGCTGGGGTTCTTATACCCATTTTTTCCTCAGTCACCCTGGCTGCTGATAGCCACCTTAGGGCTAGCTCATTACCATATCAGCTCACAGAGGGTCTCTGGTCAGTCTCTGGCCTTGGCCCCCAGGTTGCCATGGTGACCTTGTCACTGCTGGGTGAGTGCCACTTATCAGAGCGGCCAGTCTCTAGTCAGTCTCTGCTTGCCATGGTGATCTTGAAGTTGCTGAGTGAGTGCCCCATTTTACTTCTAACTATTGCTTCTAATATTCCTCATTACTTCTAACTATTCTAACAGCCCCCATTTCCCTTCTAACTATTGCTACTAACACCTTCTCCAAGAAGTCTTTCTGGATCCCAGTCCACTTCCCATCACTGCCATTGCCCACGCCCACATCATTCCTCCACATGTCTGCCTCCAAGTTTAGAGACCTCAAGAGTAAGATCCATTGTGCCCATGTCTGCCTGGACTTAGCTCTGTGCTGGGATCACCTCAAATTTGTAAGCAGCTGCTCAGAATCCAGGTTTCACTACACCACACATGAAGCTGTGCCTCCCATGTCACTAGCCTGACTTCCTGCTTCTAGATGTTTCTTCCGAAATACCCTGTGTCCAAGAGCCACTTTCCTCCCTACACTGGGCATTCACCAAGTGAGTTGTCTCCAGAGCCCACTGAGGGACCTTTCCCTAGAAACCATCATTCCAGCCCACAGCCTTAAACAGAGAGAGAGAGGAATACCTGGGATCAGTGCCCTTATCCCAGCCTTCAATGTCCTCCCTGGCCAAGCCCTGTCTAGTTTCCCCAGTAGTGGCTTTCCCCAAATTCCTCCTCTCCAATCAAGCACATGTGTGGTCTTCCAAGTTCCTTTTGTCTTCTCTTCACTTCCCTCAGACTCCTGGGCCTGGTAGGAGCAGCAGATCCCAGCCACTTGTAATTAGCCTTTACTGGGTGCTTTGCCTCTGCTATTCCTTTGAAAGGGGGCTGACAGAGCAGCCAAGGCCATGACACTAGGATGCTGTAAAGCTTCTGTACTATTTATAAATTTCTTCAGACAGCATAAAGATAGGATCTTCCCTGTGGGGTTCATCTCTTGTGACTATATATAATGTAATTATATACACATTCTACACTGATTAATAAAAAATAATCACTTCTGTTTGTGAGATATTTTACCTGTTCTTGGGGCTGCTTTCCATCTCATCACTCCCAGCATGTGCACGTGCAAACACACACACACACACACACACACACACACACACACACACACACACACACACTTTTCCATCCCAGTTTCTCATTTCTATCTCTTTCCTATTTGGGCCAGAACTTTGCAAGGGTGGAAGGCAATATTTTAATCCTGACTGCACAAGGGAAACATGAGATGCAGTCCTCACCAGGCCTCTGAGCTCCTAGCAAGCCAAAGGTAAAGGTAGGAAGGGAAGAAAAGAGGAAAGGAAGGCAGAAGAGGAGGGGAAAGGGAAGAGAAGAAAGGAAGGAATGAGGGAAAAGAGAGGGAAAGGGAGGAGAAGAATAGGAAGAAAGGGAGAAAAAGAGGGGAAAGGGTGTTAAGTGGCAGGATGAAAGGGTGAGAAAAGAGCAGGAAAATGAGGGGAAGAATGGAAACAAGGAGAAAGAAAGGTTGGCATGACTAAGGGAGAGAAGAAAGAATGGGAAAGAAGAGGGTTTAAAGGAGAAGAATGGAAGGAAGGAAGGAAAGGAAGGAAGGAAGGAAAGAAGGAAGGAAGGAAGGAAGGAAGGAAGGAAGGAAGGAAGGGGCAGTGTCAATCCCTGTGAACTGACCATAGTGTTTCAGGCACACACTGTGGGGCTTTATGGGATCTTCTGGCCCCAGGAGTCACACCATCACACCAGGCCTCCTCAGGCCCCAGGAGTCCTGCACCTGTTCTCTGGGTAAGCTTGTATATGTGTGTGGGGAGGGACAAACTCTGTGAGCTGCAAAGCTTCTGCTTTATTTTAGCTGAACCATAGGTACTAGGAGCCCCTGCATCTGCTCTCTGGGTATGTGCGGGGTGGGACACAAGCTGTGTGAGCTGCAAAGTCCCTGCTTCAGCACAGCTGCACCCCAGTGTCCATGCAAAAGACACAGCTCTCACCTCAAAGGGGATTAGAGATAGTTTAGTCCAGGGCCAAATATGAGTGACCATGGCCCAGGAACACAGATTAAGGTTACCCAAAATTCCCTGTCCAAATGTGTTAACAATGTGTCCAAATGTGTTCACAAGGTTTTCATAGTTACATAAACAAATCAATAAATCCAGGCACTTTTCAAATGCACATTGGTTGACCATCAGGTAGGCAGGTTTTAGCAAAGCAACGAAATCTCCACCATAGGCTTCACATGCTATCTGATGACATTCTTAAACCTTGGGTTGGTGGAAGCTGGTGGTCTGTCAGTACACACAGCTGCACCTCAGGTCCCAGAAGCTCCTCCTCTGCTGCTCTCTGAGTGTTTTGGGGCCACACAAGCTCTATTAGCTGCAAGGTCCCTGCTCCAGTACAGCTGCAGCCCACTCATCTTCTGCCAGCCACTCCCCCTCCTGACTGATGGGCGCCTCCGGCCTCCCCTGTGTTGTAGGCAGATGGTTCTGCCCATGACATCACAATGCTGTGGCTCACCCAGAGCATCCTTAGGGAAGTTGTAAACTTTAAAATGGTGGGAGCAGTGGAGTTCTTTCTCCTGAGCCTCTCTCCAGCACCTCTGTAGGGCAGAAGAGGTGGCAGTGGCGGTGTTGTGTCTGTGTGCCAGGGAAACCGCTCAGCAGATTGTAAACTGAAAGGCTGGACGGCGTGAGCAGTGCGGAGGAAGCAGCGGAGTTCATTTTCCGGAGCCTCCATCCTGCAGGATGGCGGAGGAGGCGGCCATGGCGAGTCTGGGGGCGAGTGAGAGTGATCAGCAGCAGGTAGGAGGATCGCGCAGGGCAGAGGGGTCACGAGCTCCCTGGGAGGTGCTGTGAGAAAGCCAGGCAAAGGGCTGGCCAGGCCTACACCCAGCTCCAGCGCACCGCCCTGGAACATGAGCCCAAATCCATACAGACCACACACACACTCACACACACACACACACACACACACACACACACACACGCACGCACGAGTGCTGCCACAAACAGTTTGGGGCCTGGTGCACTCCGGTGACCCCAGTGGGAGGCTGAGGTAGGAGCTTCCAGATTTGAGGGCAGACTGGACTACATAGAGCCTTCCTCAAAACAGAAGAGCAAAAAGGAAAGCAGAGGGGGAGGAAAAAAGGGGGAAAGGAAAGAGTGTGGAAAGTGTGGATAAGGTGATCTAGAGTGAGTGCAGTGAACCTGGCTTGGTGGCACATTTTATCTCATGCCTCCACCTGCCAAGTACTGAGTTTACAGGTATGTGCCACCACACCGGGTTACTTTGACCCAGCCTGTGTAATAGGAGACCCTATTTCAAAAATAAAGAAAAACCACACAGCGAACAAGGAGTGTATGGAAGGCAAGGCCAGGGCAGCAGAGCCTGAGTGGGCCCCATGGAAACTGCACAGACCCGTGAGTGCTGAGCACACCCCTCTTTGCAGGCAGCTGTTCTCATCTTTTCTGGCCATTTGGACACTTTTCATTTTCTTGTATGCAACCATCCTCTTCTTCAACTGTTTTTTTCACTATTGTTTTCCATTTTGATATTTTTTACAAGTGTTTTATGATTTATTTATTTCAGAGAGATATAGAGAGAAACACAGAGAGAGAAGAGCTATGGAGGGTGAGAATGGGCACACCAGGGCTTCCAGCCATGCAAATGAACTACAGATGCATGCACCACCTTGTGCATCTGTCTTATGTGGGTCCTGGGGAATTGAACCTGGATCCTTTGGCTTTGCCTTAACCTCTAGTTGCCTTAACTACTAGGCAATCCCTGTAGCCCACATTTTGATATTTTAATGCATATTTATAACGTATTTTGATACTATTCCTAGAAAATCTACCATCTTTCCAGTTTCCACCTCTCATTAACACACTTCTTCACTCCTATGACTCCCCATCTTAATTTTGTTCCTTTAAAAATGTTTATTATTATTATTAACAACATTGGTTTTTTGTTTTGTTTTGTTTTGTTTTGTTTTGTTTTGTTTTGTGTTTTCAAGGTAGGGTCTCGCTCTAGCTCAGGCTGACCTGGAATTCACTATGTAGTCTCAGGGTGGCCTCAAACTCATGGCGATCCTTCCACCTCTGCCTCCTGAGTGCTGGGATTAAAGGCGTGCAAGACCACGCCTGGCTCTTATTATTATTAACAACATGCTTTGTAGAGATAAATCATGTGTTGGTACCCTTTTCCCTCATCACTGCCCCGCTTCCATTAGGGACACCTCAGTGGGGATCAGGTATTCCTCATTCCTTTTTTTTTTTTTAACCCCACTGAGTTAAATTAGGGTTTCTTGAATGAGTATGGTGATTTAACAGGATGGGAAACTTACCAGTAGGTACACAACTGATGAACATGACTCTCCTTTCCCAGCAATCATTAGGTGCAATGAGCTTCTCTGAGGTGTGGAGTCACATGTATCCTTCCGCCATGAAAGTGATGTATTGACAGGCTCAATCTTTGCAGTAAATTTAAGCTGCTATGAATTCATGGGTGTAATGACTATGTGTACCCAAAAACAGCATTTCAGAGTGCTCCTCCCGACCACACAGGAATCTCTGTAAGACTCAGGAAGTTAGAGAAACCATGCTTAGTAACTGGACAAAACTTGAAAATCTCAGAAAGCTCCTTAAATTCACAAGCTTCACAAGCTCCTTACATAAGGTTATATAAACAGTAACAATTTCTGGAAAGAGGAGATATTCCAAATGGTCAAGCCCCCTTCACATTTCACAAGCATCTCCAGGGATACAGCTTTCATGAATTGTCACCCATGGGAGGTGGAACTTTTACTGATGCAGATGCTTTCCAGTCATCCATGTGCCTGTAAATATCCTCTCATCCATATTCCTCTAAATAACTCCAATACACTCACTGACTCACTGGGCTGGACTTGAATTGTGTTATTTCTTTGGTCTGTCACTGGCATCTTATTTGGGGTGAATAAATATTTGTTCACATCTCTGCAGAAGTTGAGGCAATGATAGTTTGGCTGTGCTATGGAGATGTGTATATTTTTACAGGACATTGCCCAGGACTAAGGAGAGGAGAAGACTATTCCCTTGTCTTTCTTGCCTGCAGCGCTTGGTGCACACCTTTGGTCTCCCTCACAGCTGAGCCCCATGTGCAGGGAGTAATAATGTCAGAACACTTCATGTTCTGTGTATGCATCAAGCCTTGTGCTGCTGGCCTACATGAACTCTCTCTCCAGAAGGCAAAGCATTTTTACTCTTATTTGGAGCTAAATTGGAGTAACTGTCAGTGCTTATCCTCTGTTCCTGGCTATCAAACCCAGGGTCTAGTGTGTGCTAAGCAAGTTCTTTTGCACTGAGCTACACCATTGGATCTTTTTATTTTTACTTAGAGGTGAGGTTGCATTATGTATCACTGGCTGGCCTTCAACTCAGGATGCTCCTGCCTCAGTCTTCTCAATTGGAATTATAGGGGTGCACAGTGATGCTCATCTTCCTCTGACATATACTCTTTTTTAAAAAAATATGTACAAGGAGAAAGGGAATGTGCATGCCAGGGCCTGTAGCCACTGCAGATGAACTCCAGATGCATGTGCTCTTTTGTGTATCTGGCTTTATATGGGTACAGGGGAATTGAACCTGAGTTGTTAGGTTTTGCAGCCAAGTGCCTTTACCACTGAACCATCTCTCCAGCCCCAATACATATATTTAAAAAAAACATTTTATTTATTTGTGAGCAGGGAGAATGAGGGTCTATAACCACTGCAAATGAATGCCTCCAGATGCATGCACCTCTGGGGTGTTTGATTCAGGTGTCCCTCATAAAATTAGGTGTTCAGACTGCTAGGTTCCTAGATGATGGAGATTTGGAAATTAAAGCTCCCTGGAGGCAGTGTATTGTTGGGGGTATTATAGCCAGTTTCCCCTTGCCGGTGTTTGGCCCACTCTCCTGTTGCTGTTGTCTATCTGATGTTGGTCAGTAGGTGTTGTCCATCTTTCCTCATGCTGTCCTATTTCCTCTGCCATCATGGATCTTGCTCTTGAGTTTGTAAGCAAAAGCAAAGTCTTTTTTTTTTTTTCCCTACAAGCTGCTCTTGGTCAGGTGCTTTCTGCCAGCAATACAAACCTGACTAAAACAGCCACCTTGTGTACCTGGCTTATGTGGCTTATTGGGTAAACGAACCTGGGTCCTTAGGCTTCACAGGAAAGCACCTTAATTTGTAAGCCATCTCTCCAGCCCCATTACATATATTCTCATAGATGATCGTGGCTATCCATTGAATGTGATGTTTAGGATACTTAATATGTACTTCAGTTTATGTCAGTATGTTAAAAACACACATAATATCAAACTTATCCTTTGAATCATTTTAAGTACAAACTTCTGGGGCTTGAAATATATAAGCATCACAACCATCTATCTCCTGAGCGTTTTTTCAGCTTCCCAAAAAGGAACATGCATTGACCATGTATGATTTGACAGTACAATCTGTACATAATCATCCTTGCTTGACAGGTAAGGAAGGTTCAGGATGTGGCTCAGTTGGTAGAGTGCTTGACTCACATGCATGAAGCCCATGTGATGGTGCTGCCCACAGTTAAGGGGGTTCTCTTATGTGGCATTATGGTCATTCCTGCTGCAGTTCTCACTCCTCTTTATTAGCCAGAGCAGAAAACCGTGTCCCACTCCATCATTCTTTCCCATGTTCTCATTTTGAACTGGATTCTCATGAAAAATAGGCACTTTTCCATGATCCCAGGGGGAGTCTCTGATCTGTGCTCCCCTTTATAGGCCTGGGGTTACAGGTTTTCATGGACTTTCCCAGCTGTTTATGTGGGATCTGGAGATTCAAACGTGAACTGTTTAGGCCCTCCTCTATCCTCATATTTGCAGAGAAAGTGCACATAATCTCTAAGCTACCTCTTCATTCCTCATACTTAAACTGTATATAAATCCTGGGGTGGTGCTTTGTGAGTCATGTCCTCTAGTTACAGTAACTGAATCCATGTAGAGGTGGAGAGCTGCGTGAGCCTTCCTCACCTCCATGGTGGAAGGTTACAGGCCACAGTCATTGATAGTTCAAAGGCAGTGGTTCTTCCTTGTATGGAGGACAGCTGTCCACAGCTGTCATTGGTCACCAAAGGGGACCGCCCCATACAAAGATTAACAGCCCCTTAAAACCCATGTACACTTCCTGAATAAACGAGTTTGTGGGTTCTCGCGCTCCACTTTCACCCAACTCCCGGAGTCTGTGTCGTGACTCCGCTGCTCTCACCCAATTCGGCAGAGACCCTATCGTCCCTTCTGAGCTGGCCTTGGGGGACCCCAACATCTGGCGCCTGAACAGGGACCCTCTGCCCGACGTCGGTGTTTTAGCGAGACACCCCATCCGTGACCCCTGCCCCATCGGCATCTGGCGAGATGCCCGTTGAACGTCCGTGAGCCGGTGAGCAGCCCCTCGGCGTTTGGCAGAACGGCAAAACGCCCAGTTCTTCGAGAAGCCCCTCGGCGAGTAGCCCCTCGGCGATGCCTGCGTCCCTGAAAGTTCGACGAGCAAAGCGCCCAGTTCTTCATTGGTGAGAGAAAAAGGGCTAACGGTTGCCTGTGGGTGAGCAGGCAGCCCCTTACCCCTTCTTTCTTTGTTTGTCCTCCCTTCCCCCAGTAAGGCACACACTGCCGCACGGCCCTAAGCCTGTGTTGAACCCTCCCCACTAAGCACAAGACACGTGGGTCCTAAACAATCTATCCGTCGTCTCAGCTGGCCCGGCATTAGGACTTGTGGTTTGCATGATTATCCTCTGGTCTATCATCTTTGATCTGGGTTATTATTTTCTCAGTCTCTTTGATTCAGGAGTGTCCCAGCCCAGCCCCCATCAAACAACACCACGCGGCAATGGGCAACCTCCTCCCCACCAGAGGACGCCGCAATTACAAGCTCTTAAGGCCCTCCTTCTGCAATGTGGCTTAAAATTAAAACAAAAAGACTCACCACTGTGGAGAACGTCATTTCGGCCCATAAGGAACGCTGTAAGGATCCTAAACTGGCTCTTCAAAGTCTCGTTCCTCCCAGCCCCCTCCTACGGTAACTCGGATGAGGAGGAAGTCAAACTTTTACATTACAATAGACCACCACCACAACCCCTCCTGCTACGGCCACAGTTGCAACCACCCTCCCCTCGTTACCCTTCCAGGGACCTCCCCTGCTCAGTCCTGGACACACCCAGGTGACTGCTGGTTCCCTGACACGCCCCTTCGCTGCCTTCCCTGTTAACGTGGGCCAGATGCCACAATCAGGCTGTGGCTTCCCACCCCCTCTTTGATCTGGCCCTCATCCATAAGGGCAGCCCAGGAATCCTGTGTTGATTCTGCTTACTTTGAACAAGTCCTCTTACAATGGGCCATCCCACCTATAGTGACCTGGCTAAATCCCAGGCCCGCCAAAATCTTAGGGATGAAATTCCAATTACCTTGGACATACTCCTTGGCACAGGACCTTATACAAACCCTATATCCTGAGCTCTCGCTTAGCCAATGCAAACATTTAACCCGTACTTGTAAGTCATGTGCCCCCCTAGCCCCCTGGGCCCCTACAGCCTCAAGGAGTCAATCCTAGAGGCCTTACCCCAAATTCTATCTGGCAGATGGATGTTACCCACATACCTTCCTTTGGTAACCTCAAATATGTCCATGTCATTGTGGACACTTATTCTAAGCTTACTTTTGCTATTGCTCTCTCTGGGGGAAAGGCATCCCATGTTATTAAGGCAACAAAAACCGCTATGTTAGTCATGGGCGTGCCCTGGTCAATTAAAACAGACAATGGCCCTGCATACACATCTGCCCAATTCACATCCTTCATGGAATCTTGGGGAATAAAACACTCCCTTGGGATCCCTACAACAACCCACAAGGACAGGCCATCGTGGAAAGAACAAACCGGACCCTAAAGGAACTAATTATAAAACAAAAGTCCACTATGTCGCCCAAGGACCCCATTTTGGCCCTAGTGGAAGCTCTTTTCACCCTCAATTTTCTCACCTTTGATGAGGCAGGACTCTCCCCAGCCTACAAACATTGGAGATCCCAACCAACCATGACACCCTTACCCTTAGTCCGCTGGAAAGATCCTCTTACTAATATTTGGAAGGGGCCACCCTCTTTTAACGCAGGGCCGGGTATGCTTGTGTCTTTCAGAAACTTCACAGATCCCAGTTTGGGTTCCTGCCAGAAACGTCCGTCCAGCCACTGACTCAGCGACCAGCCTTGCTGAAGAAGATAATGCCAGACCCCTCAGACTACATTCGGGACTTTAAACTTATTTCCCCCACCGGCCACTGACTCAGCGACCAGCCTTGCTGAAGAAGATGATGCCAGATCCTCAGACTACATACGGGACTTTAAACTTATTTCCCCACACGGCCACTGACTCAGCGATCAGCCTTGCTGAAGAAGATGATGCCAGATCCCTCAGACTACATACAGGACTTTAAACTTATTTCCCTCCACCAGCCACTGACTCAGCGACCAGCCTTGCTGAAGAAGATGATGCCAGACCCCTCAGACTACATATGGGACTTTAAACTTATCCCCCCACCTAGCTATAAATTCCTTTCCAACTCCTTTCATTACATTGAGCTGCTACCATTAAGGACACTCAATGCTACTGACTATGACGCTAGGTGAACTCACCCAGCAACCTGTCCTACCCCAGTTCCTCTTCAGGCTCTCTAGTTGATTCTCGCTTGCTGGGACTGTTCACATGCCACAGAGCCACGCCCACTTGGCCCTTCCATGCCTCCTAGGCAACAGCCTCATATGTATGGTACAATACAGGCCTGGTCCTAGCCAGACCTCATGCTAAAGGCCATACCAGGCCATACCCCTCAGGTTTTCTCACCAGGATGGCAGCCAGCCCAGGACGGGTAAGATTCCATGAGATGGGGCAACCTAAGACAGGCACTGTCACATGTGATGATCCCTTGGGGCCTGGGTTCAACAATGGCTTTCCAAAAGCCATACCAGGCTATCCCCCTTGGGTTTCCTCACCTAGGTGGCACTTGGCCCATGACGGGTAAGTCTCCATGAGATGGATCAACCTAAGACAGGCACTGTCACGTATGATGATCCCTTGGGGCCTGGGTTCAACAATGGCTTGGCAATAAACCATACCTCTCAGGGTTGCCAATAATAAAAACAAAAGGAGGATATGTATGGCACAATACAGGCCTGGTCTAGCCAGACCGCATGGAAAAAGACAACAGGAAGTGGCTTCTGTAAAAATGGCGTTTTGCAGGCTTGATGTGACAAGAGTTACAGCCCCATGCTCGCGAGAAGCCTACTACGAGATGTCCTGTCCAGAGACAAGCTGTCATTGGTCACCAAAGGGGACCGCCCCATACAAAGATTAACAGCCCCTTAAAACCCATGTACACTTCCTGAATAAACGAGTTTGTGGGTTCTCGCTCCCACTTTCACCCAACTCCCGGAGTCTGTGTCGTGACTCCGCGCTGCTCACCCCAATTCGGCAGAGACCCTATCGTCCCTCCTGAGCTGGCCTTGGGGGGGACCCCAACATCTTCACTCCTCTCTCAGGCCCTTTATCACAGTTTTTTCTCATCTCTTGCTTTAACTGTCAGCTTGAATTACCATCACTTCACAACCAATTCTATGAATTTATTTTGAATGATTTCCCCCGCCCCTTTTCTCAAGAAAATGTATCAGTATAAGTTCCTTTTGGTAATTTCAAGAGAACATCCTTACACCTTCTCAGTGACTGTCATTACCTTAGACCCTTTCTGCCAAGTCCTCAGCTTCTGCTGCTCTGTAGAATCCTTCCTTTCTGCATAAAACAGGCTCTCACCTGTGATGGCTGTAGTTCTTCACAGTGGAGCTCCTTGAAAGAGTTAGGCCTCTTCACTGCTGCCTCCCTTCCTGCCTCCAATTCCCTTTATCTCCCACACGCCATTTAGAGGAATGATACACTTGTTTTTGCAAAGCAAGCAGAATTTTGGGGTGTTTTGTTTATCAGTTCTTTTTGAGACAGGGTATCAAGTAGCTCAGTCTGCCTCATCCTCACTATGTAGCCAAAGATTGCCTTGAACTTTATTTTCTAAATATTTATTTATTTATTTATTTGAGAGAAAGAACGAGGTAGGCATGGAGAGAGAGATACAGAAAGAATATGGGTGAATGGTGCACTAGCGTCTCTAGCCATTGCAAATGAACACCAGATACTTGTGCCACCTTGTGCACTTGGCTTTATATGGGTCCTGGGGGATTGAACCTGGGTTATTTGCTTTGCAAGCAAGCACATTAACTACTAAGCCATGTCTCCAACCCTGCCTTGAACTTTTGTTGCTCCTGTCATCACCTCTTTATTGCTGGGATTAGAGGCTGAAAACAGCACTTCCTGTTTAGTTAATTACTGGCTATTGAACTCAAGGCTCATGCCTGTTAGGCAAGCCCTCTATGGACTGAACACAGCCTCAGCCTTGTTTGATTCTTTTTCTGTTTTTCCATTTAAGTGGTTTATCTCATCCTTATTTAATTTTTGGTAGGTAATATATATAAAAAAATCATACATTCATTTCAGATTTAGGCGTGGTTTCCCCTTTTTAGCTTGGGATGTCCTGGCTGTCTGATGTCTGGTGTCTGGTTTCCCTCCCTTTTGTTTTTCCTTTTTCACTGTCATCCCTGTAAGAAGGACAGGAGGGCAAGAAAGCAGATTATTATGGGTGACTTGTCATGACTATGGGGTTGTAAGGAGTGTTAAAGTACATCATTTTACAGAATTAATTTCTTGTTTGGTGAGTCAGAGTACACAATTGGGCAGACCGGGAGCTATGATTATGATGAGAAGAATACTCATCAAAGGACCCAGTAAAGAGCATAACCATGGAAACCAGTTTCCTAAACCTGACCAAAAGTTGCTCTCATGTATTATCACTACACTTGATGGGCAGACTCCATGTATTCAGTGAGGAGGGGTTAGGGTTGGCAGTAAGGGGAAGATCTGTCTGCTGGAGCAGATTCCAGAGAAGTTAGTTAGGCAGGGCTTGAAAGGCCATTTTATTGCAGAGGAAGACTCATCCCATGGGCATCCATTGGCCAGTGGTCAGGAGATGTTGAGATGGTTTAAGAGGTGGTCAAGGGGATACAATTGATGCATAGGCAATGTTGTTGGACAACTAGGGTGGCCTGAGTGCTGAATCTGTATGGAGCACAGGATGGTCTTGTTTGGAAATTCTATATCCAAGGACATTAACATATTCATTATACTTAACAGATAGACCCGTGAGATTATTAGCTAATAATGGACTGCAAAAATAATGTTTGTTCATGTTATCAACAGTCAATTGAATCCAGACGTTTTGAGTATTTAAGAATTCCATTGAGCTGGTAGATATGCTTATGTTCAGGGTAGCCTTTGAGTAAACAGTATCTGCCCTTAATTCTCCACCTCCTAAAGGCCCAACTTTAAACACCTTTCAACTCTCCTCACAAAACCTCCATCAATGGGGTTAAAACCATAATGAAACTTAAGGGTTAATCCAGGACTCAGAAAAATAAATGAGACCACCTTACCCACATACCACGTCATCCCTCGCCCTTACACTCTCCTTTCCTCTGTCTCACTTACTGCAACCAATGTTACTGTCCTAGATCTTAAAGATGATTTTTTACCATCCCCCTACACCCAGGATCACATCCTCTTTTTTCTTTTACTTAGGAAGACCCAGACACCGTTTTAGCTCAGCAACTCACCTAGACAGTCATGTCACAAGGTTTTAGGGACAGTCCCCACTACTTTGGTCAGGCCCGAAATGAGATCTCTCATCCCTAAGCCTCCATCCCAGTCATCTCTTACAGTATGTAGATGACCTTCTCCTATGTAGTCCCTCCCATGAAATCTGTGTTACACATGCTGCTAAAATTCCTCAATGCCTTATCTGCTTAGGGGTATTTGGTCAAAAGACAAAGTTAAGATCTGTCAGCAGACTGTTACTTACTTAGGTCATGCCCCACCCCGTGCATCAGCATATGCCATCATCCAGGGCCACCCCAACTCCCCTAAATATGTACCCTTGTTGAAGCACAGCCTTTGACCCTAAGCACAACCTTCCAGCAGGATGAACTAACAGCCCTTACTCGAGTCCTAACTCTGGCTAAGGATCTTTCCATTAACATTTGTATAGATTCAAAATATGCTTATAAAATCATCCACTCATATATTCTTATTTGGAAGGAAAGAGCCTTCCTCACACAAAGCGAACTCCAATTATTAGTGCCTCTCTAATCCAAGACCTTCTGGATGTCACTTTTCTCCCCTTTAAGGAATCATTCATGTAATTCCAAGGTCATCAGAAAGACAAACAGTACATCTCCCTCTCAATCACACTCATAAATTGGCCTGTGAAATTGCCCTGACACACCCAGACCTCTACCCCACCTCCCTACATTTCTTAGCATACAAAGTTCCCCTCACTCAAAGAAGAAAGGTTTCTTTCATACCTGCATTCCCTCTAACCAAGCTCTATTTTCTTTTCTTCAAAACCACACCTCCTTTCAACCCTAGGACAGACAATTCTTCAAAGATCTTGCAGACTCATGTGATATCTGCCAAAGAGCAAAGCCTAAATACAACATCTGACCCCCTCAAATCCCTACCCACCAGGTACAGCACCTTCTACCAGCCATGGATTGGCAAGCAGACTTCACCCATATGCATTCTGTTAAATGATACAAATATCTCTTAGTGTGGATACCTTTTCCGGATATGTAGAAGCATTCCTCACCACAAACAAGAGAGCTCAAATAGTAACTGAGACATTGACTAGAGAAATATTCTCTCAATTTGGCTTGTCATCCTCAATACAATCAGACAAAGGCCCAGAATTTGTCTCCTCTAACTCCCCAAAAAGGTACCTACAGATCGCCTGGAAGTTTCACATTCCCTACCATCCCCTATCCTTTGGCAAGGTTGCAAGAACTAACCATAACATCAAAATAGAACATTTATATATCAAAGATTCAACAATGAACTTACACATTGTTGAGATGAACTATTGTAAAGTTTCATTAAAATAGTATATCAAAACATGAGCCTTGTAATACAGACTTAGATAAATGTGTCTTCCTATGTAAGAGGTAGCCTGTAGAGAATAGGTGTCCTTACAAATGGAAATTTCTTTTACCATGACTTTTGAAATAGTCAATTAAAATTGTTAGTCACATTTTGGAAAGCTATATACACACATCCTTTGAATATAACTCATTTTAAATTAAATTTAAATTAAATACAGCTCTCCAGTGATTTGAGTAGAAAAATATCTTTTGACATTCTGAAGTCTTCTATTTATGTTTTAACAGATAACAGTCAGCAGGTTTCCCAAATAGAGGGAATTTCAAATGTTGAATTTGACTGGGCCATCAAAGAAGTGGGCTGGAGAGTGCAAAGCCTGAGGCATGTTAGAGGCTGAGGTAGTAAGATTGATATGAATTTGTGATGCAAAAGGAGTTACATTTCAGCCTGGGCTCAAGTGAGATGCTGCTTCATAAAAAGCCAAAAATAAACTGAGAAAATTTCTTTGATAAAACACATAAATCTAAGACATAATAGGAGGGTGTACATGATAACTGGACCTCTCTGTGACACAAAGCAGATTCTGGTGTCAGAAACCTTACTGAATGGTCCCTGCAAGGGCACATACCTGTAATTTTTTGCATGAATCCCCAGGCTTATGGAGGCTTTTTTATTGGAGAGAGAAAGAGGCAGAGAGAGAGAGAGAGAAGGATGGAGAGAGTGGGCATGCCAGGGCTTCTAGCCAGTGCAAATGAACTCCAGATGTATGCGTCCCCTTGTGCATCAGGGTTATGCGAGTCCTGGAGAATTGAACTAGGATCCATTGGTTTGCAGGCAAATGTCTTAACCGCTAAGCCATCTCTCCAGCCCCATCGAAGCTTTTTGAACCTCCCACAAGACCTCAGAGACTAGTGTAAAGATTAAAAAAGTAGTTATTCAAATTAATACCTTTTGTTCCTTATCTAAATACGAGTTTGACTTTTATATTTTCTGGCATTCGAATAGTAATATACTTTCCTATATGAATATAAAATGTAATATTACATCATATTATTTGTTTAGTGTAGAAGTGTATGTAACAGAACTAACCTATCAACAGTGACCCTGCATTTTCTTTTGGAGGTCTTGCCCTTTTGCAGATCTGCAGATAGAAAACATTTTCAGTTCTTGCAAATTTTAACTTTATGGTCATCAGAACAATTATTTCTAATCTCTCAAAATTCCCTTTTTGGCTTTTTTTTTTTTTTTTTGGTCAGGCACAGTGATTAGCCTCTGCTTTAACTTGAAGACTTCTTTTAATCTCCTGTACCTATGGGATCAGCATGAATACTGATAATCCTCCAATCTTCTAAACTTAAGGGCCAAGATGTAATCTCAAGTTTATGGCTGAGAACTCCCTGCTTTCCTCATCTTTGAAGTTCTTTTTATCCAGTTTCCATTACTTGACTGAGGCCCATTGTGCTTGTTCCATTCAGGGAAACTCTCAGTCAAAACCTTTTCTTGCTGGGCGTGGTGGCGTATGACTTTAATCCCGGCACTAGGGAGGCAGACGTAGGAGGATCACCATGAGTTCTAGGCCACCCAGAGAATACAGAGTGAATTCCAGGTCAGCCTGGGCTAGAGTGAGACCCTACCTCAAAAATTTAAAAAAACCCTTTTCTCCTTACAAGCTCTGCTGTACATTCCCTTTGCAGAGCAGTTCTTTGCCACCTCAGACTCTATTCTGGTGAGGTGCATGTGTATTTCCTTGAGATGAAATCTCTTAGTGAAACTGAAGATGTTTTTTTTCTAGTCAAGTTGGTAGACCACTATGTTGTAGTGATTATCTTGTTTCTAAACTCTCAGCATGGGTCACAGGAATGTGTGACCATGGCTGGCTTTTATGTGGGTGCTCAGTATTTAACTCAAGTCTTCATGTGTGTATATACAGCACTCTTACCTGTTGAGCCCTTTCCCAGTACCTACCCTGTTTACCCTTCTTCAGTATCTCTCCTGTTCCATCAACCAGGAAAAGCTGAAGAATCTTCAAGGAGAAAGTTCCATTTTGGCATGAACAATTTTTAACAAAATGTATTTTGTGGAGCCAAAGAGAAACCAAGAGTGACACTGACATAGGATAGCAGAAAAAGGCTTACTTGAGGTCAAGAGAGTGAGTATAAGAGTTACATTTTGAACAATGGAAACATGGGGAGTTTTCTCAGTGCCTTTACATATTCGTGTAGAAACTCATTTTAACACGGGGTACCTGTATATGCATAGTCAGTTGTAGAGAGTGATGTTCATGTTTATGTTCAGATTTATGATCATAATTGAAGATGGTAGACACTTATTGGGCGTGCTTAGCTCAAAGGCAAGAAATACATGTTCTTTTTTATATTCTTACAAAGTATTCTTGTTGACAATTTTGATACATGTACAGAATAAATTTCGAACATAATCCTTTCCCATTACCTTCCTTATCTCATATCTCCATTCTTCAGAACCCCTTTCTCTTTCCAACTACACCCTCTACTATTTTATAATAGATGTTTTGTTGACAAGGAACATCAGATGGGGGAGGGAGAAATGGGTGTGCCATGGCCTCTGGCCACTGCAAAAAAAAAAAAAATAAAAAAAGCAATACACATGCACCAACTTGTGCATGTGGCTTTATGTGAGTATGGGAGAAAACAGTCAGGCTTTGCAAGCAAATGTATTGAACTACTAGAGAAATCTCTCCTGTACTTCTGCATACTGTTTAGATGCCCTTTTTAACCTCCTTCACCACTCTATATAGAAAGTTGCTAGGCCCAATACTGAGCAGGTCCTGTCTCGGTGGGTTCATGAATGCAATGACGACATCCTGTGTAGAAAACAGTGGTCCACATCCTTCTATACCATCCATAGGAATGGTATGGGTCATGGTTGTTCCTCATTCTCTGAGGATGAATAAGGGACTGAATGGTCTGTAGAATGTGGATGTGTGTGAGGAAGACAAGCCTTATTAGTGTGAAGGGTGAATTCATGGTGTGAGGGATGAAGCAAGAAATAGGGGGACAATATAAGAGATTGAGGGTTAGAGACTAGTGCCTAAGTGGGGTGATTGTCTAAAAGGATTTGACTTTCTGAGAAAGCATGTAAGGGTGTCAGTGATGGTTATATAGAGCCAGTAAGCATCTAATGCATAAAATATCCAGAAAGAATTTGGAGGGAAAAGGTTATTTGTTGGTGATCTGAGACAAAAGCCAGTTCTCAGGAAGGACATAGGTTTGAGTTCTGTAAGAGTGAAAATAATTGAAGATGTTTCTGCTAATTTATTTGAGGTTTATAAATTCTAGAAAAGGTTCATGATAGCAGAAGAAGCTTGATCACTTCATCATATATGCATAGCAAAAATGGAAAAAAGCAGCCAGAGACAAAGCCAGATTAGAACATACCCTATGTGTTGGTAAAGGATACTCTGCCAGTAGCACACTCCCCTAGCAGGGCTCTGCCTGCAGGAGACATAAATAGGAGGCTTAATTTTAATCATAAAGAGACTGCGACTCAGTAGTGTACACAGATATCAGGATTAGATAGAAAGTAGGGACTGTTAGAAGCAGGATGACTCCATCTTTGGACTCGGACTGCCATGTCATTGTGACACTTTGTTTCCTAAAAGTGATCCAACCACCCCTCCCAATTATTACATGCTTGGAATAACCCAGATCATCCATTCCCATTTTAATTTTACTGGAATTGCCCAAACCACCTGTCTGATTATTACTTCTTTAAAGTGGCCCAACCCTGATGCAATGGGTCCACCTAGCAAAGAATTCCAATTCCCACATCCTCCCAAAATATGCCCTAGGCTTTTTGACCTGCAGGATCAGAGTCCTTCTCAGGATGCCTTGAATAAAGTCTGTTCATGTCTTTCCTGTCTTTTAAAATTATAATTATGATTTTTTTATTATACCATCATTTTCAGGAAGCCGACTTTACATCTGTTTTCACAATTTATTTACAGGCAAATTCTAATATACATTATGTGCTTTGAACTGGTTTTTAAATCAACAGGAAAACAACTCTGCAGATATCACTTCTGGTTTTAGTTAGTCATGACTTAGATACTCAGGAGTCATAACACAGACTGTAAGTTCTCAAGGCCAGCATTGTTTCATTGTGGCAGGCAATGCTCCATCAAGGAGAAAGGGGACAGCTTCTCCCCAACAAGGTGAAGACATAATATTTAACTAATAACATAATTACAGAACCCTCTTAATCAGATCTAAATGTATCTTCTCCAACTGCTGCAGCAGAAAATTTAAAGATCAATAGAAAACAGAACTCAGGCATCAGAATTAAGAAAAACAGCAAGGCCATCATCCCCATGGATAACATCATGTATGCAGATTACAGCTATGATTATCTTCAGATGTGTGCACAAGCATGCAACGTAACCACCCACATTAAGTCAGTGACATGAGAGCCAATGGTGTAGGCTGGAGAGAGAGGAGAAATAGTGCTGCAGTCTTAATGACCTTCAGTGCAGGCCTGCTTGAACCCAATGTGCATCCTCAGTGTCCTAGAGCTCAGAAAACCATCAGAACAACTCTGGTCAGAAAACAGGAGTGCATCTGGGACAGGAACATCATACATGTCACATGACTGTTCCCAATGATGGCTACAAGGGGGCACATTCTCTGATAAATTGAGTAAAATAATTCAAGGGACAGTGAACACTGAAAGAGAACTCAGTGCTCTCATGAACAGACCGACATGGCAGAAATATGATTCTATGAAAGGCTGTACTGATATCTTCATACAGCAGCAGGTACAGAGAAAGCCATTTCACTCAACAAAGCCACACCCAGGAGGAGGTATTTTGTTATTTCAGGCACAACTCCAAGCAATTAAGCCCATTTAAAGTGCGTATCTGATATTTTCTTTCATATCCAGATTTTTACTTGATAAAATGCTTAGTAAGCTCTCCAATAGCTATATAAATACAATGCACAGTAGTCTATATGTCTGCAAATAATGCATCAAGTGAAAAAGAGACTACAAATGAAAAACAACAAAAGGATGCTCTCAGTTGTTAGAAACAGCCTATGTCACACAACTCTATAATTCTTCATTTGATGTCTTAAAACTGCCTGTACTTATATCAATAAATATCTTAGGACAAACTTTCTTTTAAAAAAAGCTTGATGTACAGCTGGATTATGTTGCCCAGCCCTTAAGAAGTTGAATCAAGATGATTGTGAGTGAATTCACAGTCTTCCTGGGCTACATAGTAAGACTCTGCCTCAAAAAAAAAAAAAAAAAAAAAATGGCTCCCATTAAAAGTTAAGCATTTATTTCTATATACTTTCTCTTTCATAAATGTGAAACTTAACCAACCCTTCCCTGGGACTTAGAAGTCATAAGCCTCAACCATCTGCACTGACACAATAAAGAACAAATGATCTAAGGTTCTGTGGGGGAAGACATGGCACTGTGCTAACTTACAGAAGCAAGAGACAGATTAAGCAACTCAGAGAGACTTCTGATTCCTCAGCAGTGCTACATCCTCACATCCATAACAGACACACAATACAATTCCTAGAGCTTTTTTTGTTTGTTTGTTTTTTCGAGATAGTGTCTCATTCTAGCTCAGGCTGATCTGGAATTCACTATGTAGTCTCAGGGTGGCCTCAAACTCATGGCAGTCCACCTATCTCTACCTCCCAAGTTCTGGGATTAAAGGTTTGAGCCACCATACCTGGCTTTCCTACAGCTTTTTAAGAAAACTGCAAGCAACACTTTGTATTATTTGTGTAATCATACTAAATATTTCCTTTTCTAATCTATTATGCTTCAGAATTATATTGATAAGGACTGGGGATGTAGCTCCAGCACCATGTAACCCAGATATGGTGGCACACAACTGCAATCTAGCACTCAGGAGAGAGAGGCAGAAAGATCCGAAGTTTAATGTCATCTTCAGCTACACAGCAAGTTTCATCAGCCTGGGTTATATGTAACCCTCTCTCAAAACACACACACAGACACCACAACACAATACAACACACACATGCATCCACACATGCACAAATATGGGGCAGGAGGAAGGAGCCTGTTTCATATTAAAATTATGAAATAAAGGTAGAAGCTAAACTGATGGACATTTCTGCACTAGTGGGGACCAAAAGCAGAATAATTAAAAAGTACTGCAGTAAACATTTCTACATAATAAAAAAACATTTCCCTCAGATTAGAGGTTAAAATAAATTAAAAATGTAAAAGTTTTCCCTAAGGTTAAAAAACCAATCTGTAAAAAAAAATACTTCCTAAGATCTATACCAAGTGCAAGTCAACCAAAACTCTACTAACTCATTAGCACACGTTCCTTTAGGAAACAGATTGTGATAGCATCCGATGTGCAATGTAATCAATTTCCTGTCTTCTTTAAAGTGAGAAAACACGTGTCCCACATAGAGCTACAGCTGACTGGCTCACTTTCATGAACAAAGAAGTGCTTCCTTCACTGATAGGTGTGATTGTCTCTACACAAACAGTACCTGACTGTGTGCAGGCCTTTTTGAACCTGGTCCCTTCTGAGGCAGAAACGCTAGGCTTCCTCACCTGTGAGCGACCCCAAGGAAGGATTGTACCACTGAATAGCAGACTTACCTGAAAGGTCTGACAGTTGAGGGAAGATGGCATCAAAATGGTAGCAAACACCACTTTGGAAATTTCTACTAAAGTACCTTAGACATTCGTTCTCTTATAACAAGGGGAAGAAACTGTTTGCCTTCTGCATTTGTTAAAGGAATCCCTAGAAATTTGACTGAATTTTTGGCCATGAATTTGATACATTTTTCAGATAGCTAATCAAAAATTGACTTTATAAAATTGTCTGCCTAAAATATTAATTTAAGCCAAATCTTGCATTGGTGACTAGCCTAAAGATAACATGATTTGGGAGAACATAAGTTAAATTTACTGAACTATTTGGCAAGTGACTTAGATCATAACTGGATTCCTGCACATGGCCATTGGGGTGGGGGGTCTCCCAGCTGCCTTTTGTAATGTATTAAATAAGCACACTGCCTTTGAAATACTCTTTACGGAAATACAATTCAATTTTTCTTACCAAATCTACTTTTCATGTAAAAGTCATTCAAACATATACCAATAGAAAGAAAAATCTAAGAAACATAGAAAAGCAAACATATTGTGAATTCAACCTTTCAAGATATTCTTTTTTTTTTTAATATTTTTTTAATTTTATTTATTTTTGGAGAGAGACACAGAGACAGACAGAGAGAGAAGGAGAGGAAGACAGAGAATGGGCGCGCCAGCAGTCTCTCAGCTGCTGTGAACGAAATCCAGATGCGTGCGCCCCCTTGTGGTCAAGTGCGGCATTGCACCCTTGCGTCACTTTGCATCTGGCTAAACGTGGGACCTGGAGATTGGAACTGCTGGAGATTGGAACCAGCGTTCTTAGGCTTAGGAGGCAGGCGCCTTAACCACTAAGCCATTTCTCCAGCCGCAAGATATTCTTAAATTTACATTTTCCAGGGTGAACGGGCATGAGTGAGGGAGAGGGGGTACATTGGCTGAGAAGTTGGGTGCTCCCTCAGGCCTCGTACAATCCATGATGCTGCTGGCTGCTTGGGGCCAGGCAACCATGCAGCAGTGGCTGGGGATGTGACAGGCAAGTGTTTCCCTCCCTGTCTCCCTAACATCCTAGAATCCCTGGCTATACTTTTTTTTACATCCTCTCTCACCACTGGGCATAGTGCAGCCACACCCACATCCCAGGAGGCGATGGCAACCTCACCAAGATTCTGTCAGATTTTAAGAATAAATGCACCCTATATCAGCTCATGGAAGAAAAAACACAAATCAAAACACTTTTGGGTTCCAAATTGCCAAAGTATAGAGATAAATCAGAAAGAAGTACACTGCAGCCAAAGCCAAATGGGACAGCTGTTACTCTGCCAAAGTAGTAATGCCAAAGTCTATGTAAGAAATAATGGCTCTGGGGCAAGAGAGATGGCTCAGCAGTTTAGGTGCCTGCCTGCTAAGCCTAAGAATGCTGGTTGCAATCACCAGGTCCCATGTTTAGTCAGATTCAAAGTGACACAAGGGTGTAATGCTGCACTTGCCCACAAGTGGGCACACGCATCTGGAGTTCATTCACAGCAGCTGAGAGGCTTCTGAAGTGCCCATTCTATATCTGTCTCCCTCTCCCTCTCTCCCTCTCTGTCTCTGTCTCTCTTCCCCCCCAAAACAAAGAAATAATGGCTCTGATTATTCACTGGCCCATTCATTTACTTGGAGAAAAGCAAATAAATACCAGCTTGGTACACAAAATACTGAAGAACTCAACAATCCTCAAAGTTCACATGGGAAATTAACTCACCCTGACAAACTTGCTCCTCCTCAAGGATTGTTTGATAAAAATGGGATAAAAGGAGGTATGAAAGGTGTTTCTTTGTTCACGTCAAAGCTAGTAAAACCATGTGTGATGTTTGTGTCATCTACAGAGGAATTAAACCACAAGCCTTTTTCTGGGCCATCCAATCTGGGTAAATTCACAAAAGGCACATTGCTGGGAAGGACTTCATATTCTTCAGTCAATGCTTCCAAATCACAGTTGAACATATTTTATAGGTACTGATCAACTGGCAGCATGCAAACACCCCACCGAAGCTCCTCTACCACACAAAGCAGCTCCAGAGTGAGCCTGGCACAGTCCCCAGACAATATTAAATTGATTACTTGTGAAAAATGGTAAGGTCAGAGAGTTTCACACATTCCATTCAGAATTCATTCCTCCCTCCTTCATCTATCACCAGATCACATTCCTTCAACAGAGCTGTAGATCTTACACAGCTGAACCCAAGCTAACAGCTGCCCAATTCAAGTGCCTCTCCAGTCTAGTATGCTGACACAAAATTCCTGGCAGTGTGAAGTGCTCAATAGGAACTAACATTTGGGGTATGGATTTAATAAGCCTCATGTTTCTGGTGGAAAGAAGTTGGCTTTACAAATCGCCCAGGTGTAACTTCCACTTTGCATTACCGGATGGTCTATCCCACTCTACTAAAATCTAGCCAACTTCCATTTCCTGGAACTATGACAGTTGACGATAATAAAAGTTCACCTGCTGACACATGTGTGGAGGAAGAGGCTGACACATTGACTTAAGCATGCCACCAGTAGTAAGGACCGAGAACTGATTGAAAATGAAAGCTATAGAAGAAACAATGATCAGACCATGAAGCCTTATGATCAAATTCAATACCTGAATGATGAGGATGATGTGGATGATATCTCCTTGTCATCACTGCCATCTTCTGAAAAGAATAATTTAAGTAAAGACTTCAGTGATGATTTCATAGATATAGAAGACTCCAATAGAACTAGAATAACTCCAGAAGAAATTTCTCTCAAAGAAGTAAAGCAAGGATCTATACCGTCAAAGGATATATATGATTCTCCTAAGGAAAATGAAAATGCATTCACTAAAACTGATGAATGGATAGATATAAGTGTCTCCACATGCATTTTAAAGTAAATCAATATTGAAATATTTGTATGTTTTAACTTTCTGCTAGTATCCTGTCATTTTATTTTCCATGTTTCCCAACACAACCCATGTGAGTTTATGAAACATTCTCCTAATGAACATCATACATGTTGTCACTCATACAAGAAGAAATATGTGGTATATGTGCAGGAGTGTATTTTCAGGGTATACTATGATGTTGGAAGGAATATAAGTAAGTAGATTGGTTGTGTTTATCAATACAGGCTAATTGTTCAGAGACTCTAGGTTTAATAATGCAGATTGCCCAATTAAAATATTTGGCAAGAGTTTATTGGGAGGGTTCATTGAAGGATGGGTCAAAGTTTTCCTACTGTGTATGCCTGGAGTTATCTGAATTCCCATTTATGAAAGAAGAACACACTCTTGTGTACTAGTCAATGATTTTCATTGTCTAACCACACTGTTGAACTATATAACAATTTGATATTTAAAGGCTGAGTAATAATGGGAAAAATACTCCCTTTAAAATCTTCTTTATTTGTAACTGTTCTAAATATATCCAGTGTACCATGATGAAAATCCTTTCCTACCAACCTCTATTTTCTTCCACCAAAATACAATCTACATTAATTCCCTTCTCCTTTACAATTAATCTCTCTTCTATTTTAATTTCATTTATTTCCCTCTTATTGTGCAAGTTTTGTGTAGATAGCATCAGCCACTGTGAGGTGGTTAATGTCAAAGGCAATTTTTGTCTAGACTTTTGTCATTTACAATTCTTTATGGTTTCACTCTAGTCAAAGCTGACCTGGAATTCACTAATTAGTCTCAGCATGCCCTAAAACTTATGGTGATCGTCTGGCATTTGCCTCCCTAATGTTTGGGTTAAAGACCTGTACCACCATACCATACCCAGCTCTCCCAGTTCTTCATCCACTACTTCCACAATGGTTCCTAAACCTTGGAGTATGTGATAGCAATGCTACATTTAGTACTGAACATTCTGTCAATTCTCAGCAATTTCGTGTGCTTTGAATCAACCCAATCATAACTGCCATATGAAAAAATAGGCTTCTTTAGCCCAAAATGAGAAAACCTGTAATATATGGGCATGAACATATTTAGAAGGCAGTTTGGTGGGAATAATATATCAAATTAACAATACAAGAGAAGTAGCTCTCCCCTAATATTACCTGCTGTGGTGGTTTGCTTCAAGTGTCTCCCATAAACTTAAGTGTTCTGGGTGTTTGTGTCCCCTGCTGGTGGCAATTTGACAATTGAAGCCTCCTGGAGGCACTGTCCCTTGCCAGTGCTTGGTAGACTCGCCTGTTATTGTTTTGCAACTGATGTCATCAGGGAGGTGTTATCCACCATCTGCTCATTACATCATTTCCCCCTGCCATCTTGGAGCTTCCCCTCAGGTTTATAAGCCAAGATAAACCCGTTTTCCCCACAAGCTTCTCTTGGTGAGCTGTGTTCTGCAATCAATGTGAAACCAAAAGCAACAACTCCACAGTTATGGGCTGTTGATTAGGTATTCAGTACCAAGCAGAAATTCCCTCTTATGGAGTAGACCTCAAGTCTAATCAGAGAGAAGTTGGTTTCCCCCATAATAGGCAAAGGAGTATTGTATCAGTGAATACATTTGACCTGGTTGGTCATCAATAAAACTTACATGGTTCACCACAGGGTAACATCATTGATTACTTTTCTCTGGCAACAGGTTACATAGCTCTTTCCAGTACATTGACAGTCAGCTAACTGGGTGGAATCTTCCAGCTTTGCTTCAGCTTGATTTCCTAGTGTCATGCATATCACACCTGTGGAGTCTTTAGCAATAGAGTCTTACCATCTGATTCTGACAGATAACCAAGGGTCTTGGCAATGCCTCAAATATTCTATGTCATCAGGGGACTTTATAGCTAGCAGTCAGTGGAATCCTATCCAACCTAGCACAGAATTTTTCTAGTAACAGTGCTTTGCTTCTGGGTACAGCAACATCTATGTCCATGAGGTACTTCTGCTGAAACTCTATATTAACATATATATGACTAGCTAGCAAAGAAATAGGTTTTAAATATCATTGATCTCTTAGTAAACCACGATAGTTCAAGAGAAGTGAAAAAATCCTAATTTTATCACATTTTTATTTGTAACATAAATTTGAGCCAAGATGTTTCAGATTGTGTGTGTTCATTGAATTGGAGTTGCATGGCATAGTATACACAGTGCAATGTGTTGTATGGGTTTCAACATAAGCTGCAGTGCAGTTGACTGGCAACATTGTAGATTGGTTCCAAAACACCTTGAAGTCATTGTTTATAATATATTTTATTCTGAATTAATATTTGGTTATTGT
>JAEOAD010000259.1:0-26234 GCA_036365145.1 Orientallactaga sibirica | reverse complement strand
GCCAATCTACTATGTTGTGCATCTTTTCAGATTACATTAACTAGGAAAGTTTGAACTTGCTGCACTCAACCTTCTTTGTAGGAAAGCAACTGATTCCTAGAACCGAATGAGCTTATTTCACACAGTTCAATGTTCGCAATGAAGATGTTTGTTTTCTCAACAAAGTACTTTTTACAAATGAGTCGAATCTTCTAACTTGGCCATCTTTTGAGATTACATTAACAAGGAAAGTTTGAACTTGCTGCACTCAACCTTCTTCAGAGAAATTAAACTGATTTCCTAGAAGCGAATTAACTTATTTCACACAGTACAGTTTTCGGTACTGAAGATGTTTCTTTTCTAAAGAAACTACTTTAGAAATGAGGCCAATCTACTACGTTGTGCATCTTTTCAGATTACATTAACAAGGAAAGTTTGAACTTGCTGCACTCAACCTTCTTTGTAGGAAAGCAACTGATTCCTAGAACCGAATGTGCTTATTTCACACAGTACAATGTTCGGCAATGAAGATGTTTGTTTTCTCAACAAACTACTTTAAAAACGAGGCGAATCTACTAACTTGGCCATCTTTTGAGATTACATTAACAAAGAAAGTTTGAACTTGCTGCACTCAAACTTCTTCGTAGAAATTAAACTGATTCCTAAAGCGAATTAACTTATTTCACACAGTACAGTGTTCGGTACTGAACATGTTACTTTTCTAAAGAAACTACTTTATAAATGAGGCAAAGCCAGTAACTTGTACATCTTGTTAGATTACAAAAAGTAGGAAAGTTTGAACTTGCTGCACTCAACCTTCTTCATAGAAATTAAACTGATTCCTAGAATCGAATTAACTTATTTCACACAGTACACTGTTCGGTACTGAAGATGTTTCTTTTCTAAAGAAACTACTTTAGAAATGAGGCCATTCTACTACGTTGTGCATCTTTTCAGATTACATTAAGAGGAAACTTTGAACTTGCTGCACTCAACCTTCTTTGTAGGAAAGCAACTGATTCCTAGAGCTGAATGAGCTTATTTCACACAGTACAATGTTCTGCAATGAAGATGTTTGTTTTCTCAACAAATTACTTTACAAATGAGGCGAATCTACTAACATGGCCATCTCTTGAGATTACATTAACAAGGAAAGTTTGAACTTGATGCACTCAACCTTCTTCGTAGAAATTAAACTGGTTCCTAGAAATGAAATTAACTTATTTCACACAGTATAGTGTTAAATTACTGAAGATGTTTCTTTTCTAAAGAAACTACTTTAGAAATGAGGCGAATCCACTAACTTGTACATCTTGTTAGTTTACACAAAGTAGGAAAGTTTGAACTTGCTGCACTCAACCTTCTTTGTAGGAAAGCAACTGATTCCTAGATCCGAATGAGCTTATTTCACACAGTACAACGTTCGGCAATGAAGATGTTTGTTTTCTCAACAAAGTCCTTTACAAATGAGGCGAATGTTGTAACTTGGACATCTTTTGAGATTACATTAACAAGGAACATTTGAACTTGCTGCACTCAACCTTCTTCGTAGAAATTAAACTCATTCCTAGAAGCGAATTAACTTATTTCTCACAGTACAGTGTTCGGTACTGAAGATGTTTCTTTTCTAAAGAAACTACTTTAGAAATGAGGCGAATCCACTAACTTGTACATCTTGTTAGATTACACAAAGTAGGAAAGTTTGAACTTGCTGCACTCAACCTTCTTCGTAGGAAAGCAAGTGATTCCTAGAATCGAACTAGCTCATTTCACATAGTACAGTGTTCGGTAATGAAGATGTTTGTTTTCTAAACAAAATACTTTAGAAAAGAGGCCAATCTACTAAGTTGTGCATCTTTTCAGATTACATTAACAAGGATAGTTTGAACTTGCTGCACTCAACCTTCTTCGTAGAAATTAAACTGATTCCTAGAAGCGAATTAATTTATTTCACACAGTACAGTGTTCGGTACTGAAGATGTTTCTTTTCTAAAGAAACTACTTTAGAAATGAGGCCAATCTACGACGTTGTGCATCTTTTCAGATTACATTAACAAGGAAAGTTTGAACTTGCTGCACTCAACCTTCTTTGTAGGAAAGCAACTGATTCCTAGAACCGAATGAGCTTATTTCACACAGTACAATGTTCGGCAATGAAGATGTTTGTTTTCTCAACAAACTACTTTGCAAATGAGTCGAATCTACTAACTTGGCCATCTTTTTAGATTACATTAACAACGAAAGTTTGAACTGGCTGCACTCAACCTTCTTCATAGAAATTAAACTGATTCCTAGAAGCGAATTAACTTATTTCACACAGTACAGTGTTCGGTACTGAAGATGTTTCTTTTCTAAAGAAACTACTTTAGAAATGAGGCGAATGCACTAACTTGTACATCTTGTTAGATTACACAAAGTAGGAAAGTTTGATGTTGCTACACTCAACCTTCTTCGTAGGAAAGCAAGTGATTCCTAGAATCGAACTAGCTCATTTCACATATTACAGTGTTCGGTAATGAAGATGTTTGTTTTCTAAACAAACTACTTTAGAAATGCGGCCAATCTACTAAGTTGTGCATCTTTTCAGATTACATTAACAAGGAAAGTTTGAACTTGCTGAACTAAACTTCTTTGTAGGAAAGCAACTGATTCCTAGAACCGAATGAGCTTATTTCACACAGTACAATGTTCGGCAATGAAGATGTTTGTTTTATCAACAAAGTACTTTACAAATGAGGCAAATCTTCTAACTTGGCCATCTTTTTAGATTACATTAACAAGGAAAGTTTGAACTTGCTGCACTCAACCTTCTTCGTAGAAATTAAACTGATTCCTAGAAGCGAATTAACTTATTTCACACAGTACAGTGGTCGGTACTGAAGATGTTTCTTTTCTAAAGAAACTACTTTAGAAATGAGGCCAATGTACTATGTTGTGCATCTTTTCAGATTACATTAACAAGGAAAGTTTGAACTTGCTGCACTCAACCTTCTTCGTATAAATTAAACTGATTTCTAGAAGCGAATTAACTTATTTCACACAGTACAGTGTTCGGTACTGAAGAAGTTTTTTTTCTAAAGAAACTACTTTAGAAATGAGGCCAATCTACTATGTTGTGCATCTTTTCAGATTACATTAACAAGGAAAGTTTGAACTTGCTATACTCAGCCTTCTTTGTAGGAAAGCAACTGATTCCTAGAACCGAATGAGCTTATTTCACACAGTACAATGTTCGGCAATGAGGATGTTTGTTTTCTCCACAAACTACTTTAGAAAGGAGTCGAATCTACTAACTTGGCCATCTTTTTAGATTACATTAACAAGGAATGTTTGAACTTGCTGCACTCAACCTTCTTTGTAGGAAAGCAACTGATTCCTAGAACCGAATGAGCTTATTTCACACAGTACAATGTTCGGCAATGAAGATGTTTGTTTTCTCAACAAACTACTTTACAAATGAGTCGATCTACTAACTTGGCCATCTTTTTAGATTACATTAACAAGGAATGTTTGAACTTGCTGCACTAAACCTTCTTCGTAGAAATTAAACTGATTCCTAGAAGCGAATTAACTTATTAAATACAGTACAGTGTTAGGTACTAAAGATGTTTCTTTTCTAAAGAAACTACTTTAGAAATGAGGCCAATGTACTACGTTGTGCATCTTTTCAGATTACATTAACAAGGAAAGTTTGAACTTGCTGCACTCAACCTTCTTTGTAGGAAAGCAACTGATTCCTAGAACTGAATGAGCTTATTTCACACAGTACAATGTTCGGCAATGAAGATGTTTGTTTTCTAAAGAAACTACTTTAGAAATGAGGCCAATCTACTACGTTGTGCATCTTTTCAGATTACATTAACAAGGAAAGTTTGAACTTGCTACACTCAGACTTCTTTGTAGGAAAGCAACTGATTCCTAGAACCAAATGAGCTTATTTCACACAGTACAATGTTTGACTATGAAGATGTTTGTTTTCTCAACGAAGTACTTTACAAATGCGGTGAATCTTCTAACTTGGCCATCTTTTTAGATTACATTAACAAGGAAAGTTTGAACTTGCTGCACTCAACCTTCTTCGGAGAAATTAAACTGATTCCTAGAAGCGAATTAACTTATTTGACACAGTACAGTGTTCGGTACTGAAGATGTTTCTTTTCTAAAGAAACTACTTTAGAAATGAGGGGAATCCACTAACTTGTACATCTAGTTAGATTACACAAAGTAGGAAAGTTTGAACTTGCTGCACTCAACCTTCTTCGTAGGAAAGCAAGTGATTCCTAGAATCGAACTAGCTCATTTCACATAGTACAGTGTTCGGTAATGAAGATGTTTGTTTTCTAAACAAATTACTTTATAAACGAGGCCAATCTACTAAGTTGTGCATCTTTTCAGATTACATTAATAAGGAAAGTTTGAACTTGCTGCACTGAACCTTCTTTGTAGGAAAGCAACTGATTCCTAGAACCGAATGACCTTATTTCACACAGTACAGTGTTCGGCACTAAAGATGTTAATTTTCTCAACAATGTACTTTACAAATGAGCCGAATCTACTAACTTGGCCATCTTTTTAGATTACATTAACAAGGAAACTTTGAACTTGCTGCACTCAACCTTCTTCGTAGAAATTAAACTGATTCCTAGAAGTGAATTAACTTATTTCACACAGTACAGTGTTCGGTACTGAAGATGTTTCTTTTCTAAAGAAATTACTTTAGAAATGAGGCCAATCTACTACGTTGTGCATCTTTTCAGATTACATTAACAAGGAAAGTTTGAACTTGCTGCACTCAACCTTCTTCGTAGAAATTAAACTGATTCCTAGAAGCGAATTAACTTATTAAACACAGTACAGTGTTAGGTACTAAAGATGTTTCTTTTCTAAAGAAACTACTTTACCAATGAGTTGAATCTACTAACTTGGCCATCTTTTTAGATTACATTTACAAGGAAAGTTTGAACTTGCTGCACTCAACCTTCTTTGTAGGAAAGCAACTGATTCCTAGATCCGAATGAGCTTATTTCACACAGTACAATGTTCGGCAATGAAAATGTTTGTTTTCTCAACAAAGTACTTTACAAATGAGGCGTATCTACTAACTTGGCCATCGTTTTAGATTACATTAACAAGGAAAGTTAGAACTTGCTGCACTCAACCTTCTTTGTAGGAAAGCAACTGATTCCTAGAACCGAATGAGATTATTTAACACAGTACAATGTTCGGCAATGAAGATGTTTGTTTTCTCAACAAACTACTTTACAAATGAGGCGAATCTACTAACTTGGCCATCTTTTTAGATTACATTAACAAGGAAATTTTGAACTTGCTGCACTCAACCTTCTTTGTAGGAAAGCAACTGATTCCTAGAACCGAATGAGCTTATTTCACACAGTACAATATTCGGCAATGAAGATGTTTGTTTTCTCAACAAAGTACTTTACAAATGAGGCGAATGTTCCAACTTGGCCATCTTTTGAGATTTCATTAACAAGGAAAGTTTGAACTTGCTGCACTCAACCTTCTTCGTAGAAATTAAACTGATTCCTAGAAGCGAATTAACTTATTTCACACAGTACAGTGTTCGGTACAGAAGATCTTTGTTTTCTAAAGAAACTACTTTAGAAATTAGGCGAATCCACTAACTTGTACATCTTGTTAGATTACACAAAAGAGGAAAGTTTGAACTTGCTGCACTCAACCTTCTTCGTAGAAATTAAACTGATTCCTAGAAGCGAATTAACTTATTTCACACAGTACAGTGTTCGGTAATGAAGATGTTTCTTTTCTAAAGAAACTACTTTAGAAATTAGGCGAATCCACTAAATTGTACATCTTGTTAGATTACCCAAAGTAGGAAAGTTTGAACTTGCTGCACTCAACCTTCTTCGTAGGAAAGCAAGTGATTCCTAGAATCGAACTACCTCATTTCACATAGTACAGTGTTCGGTAATGAAGATGTTTGTTTTCTAAACAAACTACTTTAGAAATGAGGCCAATCTACTAAGTTGTGCATCTTTTCAGATTACATTAACAAGGAAAGTTTGAACTTTCTGCACTCAACCTTCTTTGTAGGAAAGCAACTGAATCCTAGAATCGAATGAGCTTATTTCACACAGTACAATGTTCGGCAATGAAGATGTTTGTTTTCTCAACAAAGTACCTTACAAATGAGGCGAATCTTCTAACTTGGCCATCTTTTTAGATTACATTAACAAGGAAAGTTTGAACTTGCTGCACTGAACCTTCTTAGTAGAAATGAAACTGATTCCTAGAAGCGAATTAACTTATTTCACACAGTACAGTGTTCGGTACTGAAGATGTTTCTTTTCTAAAGAAACTACTTTAGAAATGAGGCCAATGTACTACGTTGTGCATTTTTTCAGATTACATTAACAAGGAATGTTTGAACTTGCTGCACTCAACCTTCTTCGTAGGATAGCAAGTGATTCCTAGAATCGAACTAGCTCATTTCACATAGTACAGTGTTCGGTAATGAAGATGTTTGTTTTCTAAACAAACTACTTTAGAAATGAGGCCACTCTACTAAGTTGTGCATCTTTTCAGATTACATTAACAAGGAAAGTTTGAACTTACTGCACTCAACCTTCATTGTAGGAAAGCAAGTGATTCCTAGAACTGAATGAGCTGATTTCACACAGTACAATGTTAGGCAATTAAGATGTTTGTTTTCTCAACAAACTACTTGACAAATGAGGCGAATGTACTAACTTGGCTATCTTTTTAGATTACATTAAAAAGGAAAGTTTGAACTTGCTACACTCAACCTTCTTTGTAGCAAAGCAACTGATTCCTAGAACCGAATGGGCTTATTTCACACAGTACAATGTTCGGCAATGAAGATGTTTGTTTTATCAACAAAGTATTTTACAAATGAGGCGAATGTTCTAACTTGGCCATCTTTTCAGATTACATTAACAAGGAAAGTTTGAACTTGCTGCACTCAACCTTCTTTGTAGGAAAGCAACTGTTTCCTAGAACCGAATGAGCTTATTTCACACAGTACAATGTTTGGCAATGAAGATGTTCATTTTCTCAACAAAGTAATTTACAAATGAGGCGAATCTACTAACTTGGCCATCTTTTTAGATTACATTAACAAGGAAAGTTTGACCTTGGTGCACTCAACCTTCTTTGTAGGAACGCAACTGATTCCTAGAACCGAATATGCTTATTTCACACAGTACAATGTTCGGCAATGAAGATGTTTGTTTTCTCAACAAAGTACTTTACAAATGAGGCGAATGTTCTAACTTGCCCATCTTTTGAGATTACATTAACAAGGAAAGTTTGAACTTGCTGAACTCAACCTTCTTGGTAGAAATTGAACTGATTCCTAGAAGCGAATTAACTTATTTCACACAGTACAGTTTTCGGTACTGAAGATGTTTCTTTTCTAAAGAAACTACTTTAGAAATGAGGCAAATCCACTAACTTGTACATCTTGTTACATTACACACAGTAAGAAAGTTTGAACTTGCTGCACTCAACCTTCTTCGTAGGAAAGCAAGTGATTCCTAGAATCGAACTAGCTCATTTCACATAGTAAAGTGTTCGGTAATGAAGATATTTGTTCTCTAAACCAACATCTTTAGAAATGAGGCCAATCTACTAAGTTGTGCATCTTTTCAGATTACATTAACAAGGAAAGTTTGAACTTGCTGCACTCAACCTTCTTTGTAGGAAAGCACTGATTCCTAGAACTGAATGAGCTTATTTCACACAGTACAATGTTCCGTAATGAAGATGTTTGTTTTCTCAACAAAGTACTTTACAAATGAGGCGAATCTGCTAACTTGGCCATCTTTTGAGATTACATTAACAAGGAAAGTTTGAACTTGCTGCACTCAACCTTCTTCGTAGAAATTAAACAGATTCCTAGAAGGGAATTAACTTATGTCACACAGTACAGTGTTCGGTACTGAAGATGTTTCTTTTCTAAAGAAACTACTTTAGAAATGAGGCTAATCCACTAACTTGTACATCTTTTTAGATTACACCAACTAGGAAAGTTTGAACTTACTGCACTCAATCTTCTTCTTAGGAAAGCAAGTGATTCCTAGAATCGAACTACCTCATTTCACATAGTACAGTTTTCGGTAATGAAGATGTTTGTTTTCTATACAAACTACTTTAGAAATAAGTCCAATCTACTAAGTGGTGCATCTTGTCAGATTACATTAACAAGGAAAGTTTGAACTTGCTGCACTCAATCTTCTTTGTAAGAAAACAACTGATTCCTAGAACCGAATGACCTTATTTCACACAGTACAATGTTCGACAATGAAGATGTTTGTTTTCTCAACAAACTACTTTACAAATGAGTAGAATCTACTAACTTGGCCATCTTTTTAGATTACATTAACAAGCAAAGTTTGAACTTGCTGCTCTCAACCTTCTTTGTAGGAAAGCAACTGATTCCTAGAACCGAATGTGCTTATTTCACACAGTACAATGTTCGGCAATGAAGATGTTTGTTTTCTCAACAAACTACTTTACAAATGAGTCGCATCTACTAACTTTGCCATCTTTTTAGATTACATTAACGAAGACAGTTTGAACTTGCTGCACTCAACCTTCTTCGTAGAAATTAAACTGATTCCTAGAAGCGAATTAACTTATTTCACACAGTACAGTGTTCGGTACTGAAGATATTTCTTTTCTAAAGAAACTACTTTAGAAATGAGGCCAATCTACTACGTTGTGCATCTTTTCAGATTACATTAACAATGAAAGTTTGAACTTCCTGCACTCAACCTTCTTTGTAGGAAAGCAACTGATTCCTAGAACCGAATGAGCTTATTTCACACAGTAAAATGTTCGGCAATGAAGATGTTTGTTTTCTCAACAAACTACTTTAGAAATGAGTCGAATCTACTAACTTGGCCATCTTTTTAGATTACATTAAGAAGGAAAGTTTGAACTTGCTGCACTAAACCTTCTTTGTAGGAAAGCAACTGATTCCAAAACCGAATGAGCTTATTTTACACAGTACAATGTTGGGCAATGAAGATGTTTGTTTTCTCAACAAACTACTTTACAATTGAGTCGAATCTACTAACTTGGCCATCTTTTTAGATTACATTAACAAGGACAGTTTTAACTTGCTGCACTCAACCTTCTTTGTAGGAAAGCACCTGATTCCTAGAACCGAATTAACTTATTTCACACAGTACAGTGTTCGGTACTGAAGATGTTTTTTCTAAAGAAACTAATTTACAAATGATGCGAATCCACTAACTTGTACATCTTGTTAGATTACACAAACTAGGAAAGTTTGTACTTCCTGCACTCAACATTCTTAGTAGAAATTAACCTGACTCCTAGAAGCGAATTAACTCATTTCACTCAGTACAGTGTTCGGTACTGAAGATGTTTCTTTTCTAAAGAAACTACATTAGAAATGAGGCCAATCTACTAAGTCGTGCATCTTTTTAGGTTACATTAACAAGGAATGTTTGAACTGGCTACATTTAAACTTCTTTGTAGGAAAGCAACTGAATTCTAGAACTAAATTAGCTTGTTCACACAGTACAATGTTCGGCAATGAAGATGTTTGTTTTCTCCAAAAACTACTTAACCATTGAGGCAAATCTACTAACTTGGACATCTTTTCAGACCACATTAACAAGGAAAGTTTGAACTTGCTAAACTCAACCATCTTCGTAGAAAGTAAACCGATTCCTAGAACTCAATTAGCTCAATTCACAAAGTACAAAGTTTGGCAATTTAGGTTTGTTTTATAAAGAAACTACTTTAGAAATGAGGCAAATCTACTAACTTGGAAATCTTTTTAGATTACATTAAGAAGGAAAGTTTGAAGTTGCTGCACTCAACCTTCTTTGTAGGAAAGCAACTGATCCCTAGAACCGAATGAGCTTATTTCACACAGTACAATGTTCGGCAATAAAGAAGTTAATTTTCTCAAAAAAATACTTTACAAATCAGGCGAATCTACTAACTTGTACATCTTTTTAGATTACATTAACAAGGAAAGTTTGAACTGGCTGCACTCAACCTTCTTTGTAAGAAAGCAACCTATTCCTAGAAAGCGAATGAGCTTATTTCACACAGTACAATGTTCGCAACAAAGATATTAATTTTGTCAACAAACTACTTTACAAATGAGGCGAATCTACTAAGTTGGCCATCTTTTGATTACATTAACAAGGAAAGTTTGAACTTGCTGCACCCCACCTTCTTTGAAGGAAAGCAACTGATTCCTAGAACCGAATGAGCTTATTTCACAAAGTACAATGTTCGGAATGAAGACATTTGTTATCTCAACAAAGTACTTTACAAATGAGGCGAATCTTCTAACTTGGCCATCTTTTGAGATTACATTAACAAGGAAAGTTTGAACTTGCTGCACTCAACCTTCTTCGTAGAAATTAAACTGATTCTTAGAAGCGAATTAACTTATTTCACACTGTACAGTGTTCGGTATTGAAGATGTTTCTTTTCTAAAGAAACTACTTTAGAAATGAGGCGAATCCACTAACTTGCACATCTTGTTAGATTACACAAACTAGGAAAGTTTGAACTTGCTGCACTCAACCTTCTTCGTAGGAAAGCAAGTGATTCCGAGAATCGAACTAGCTCATTTCACATAGCACAGTGCTCGGTAATGAAGATGTTTGTTTTCTAAACAAACTGCTTTAGAAATGAGGCCAATCTACTAAGTTGTGCATCTTTTCAGATTACATTAACAAGGAAAGTTTGAACTTGCTGCACTCAACCTTCTTTGTAGGATAGCAACTGATTCATAGAACCGAATGAGATTATTTCACACAGTACAATATTCGGCAATGAAGATGTTTGTTTTCTCAACAAAGTAATTTACAAATGAGGCGAATCTTCTAACTTGGCCATCTTTTTAGATTACATTAACAAGGAAAGTTTGAACTTGCTGCACTCAACCTTCTTCGTAGAAATTAAACTGATTCCTAGAAGTGAATTAACTTATTTCACACAGTACAGTGTTCGGTAATGAAGATGTTTCTTTTCTAAAGAAACTACTTTAGAAAATGAGGCCAATCTACTAACTGTGCATCTTTTCAGATTACATTAACAAGGAAAGTTTGAACTTGCTGCACTCAACCTTCTTTGTAGGAAAGCAACTGATTCCTAGAACCGAATGAGCTTATTTCACACAGTTCAATGTTCGCAATGAAGATGTTTGTTTTCTCAACAAACTACTTTGCAAATGAGTCGAATCTACTAACTTGGCCATCATTTTAGATTACATTAACAAGGAATGTTTGAACTTTCTGCTCTCAACCTTCTTTGTAGGAAAGCAACTGATTCCTAGAACCGAATGAGCTTATTTCACACAGTACAATGTTCGGCAATGAAGATGTTTGTTTTCTCAACAAACTACTTTACAAATGAGTCGAATCTATTAACTTGGCCATCTTTTTAGATTACATTAACAAGGAAAGTTTCAACTTGCTGCACTCAACATTCTTCGTAGAAATTAAACTGATTCCTAGAAGCGAATTAACTTATTTCACACAGCACAGTGTTCGGTACTGAAGATGTTTCTTTTCTAAAGAAACTACATTAGAAATGACGCCAATCTACTACGTTGTGCATCTTTTCAGATTACATTAATAAGGAAAGTTTGAACTTGCTGCCCTCAACCTTCTTTGTAGGAAAGCAACTGATTCCTAGAAGCGAATGAGCTTATTTCACACAGTACAATGTTCGGCAATGAAGATGTTTGTTTTCTCAACAAAGTACTTTACAAATGAGTCAAATCTAGTAACTTGGCCATCTCTTTAGATTACATTAACAAGGAAAGTTTGAACTTGCTGCTCTCAACCTTCTTTGTAGGAAAGCAACTGATTCCTAGAAGCGAATGAGCTTATTTCACACAGTACAATGTTCGGCAATGAAGATGTTTGTTTTCTCAACAAAGTACTTTACAAATGAGTCAAATCTAGTAACTTGGCCATCTCTTTAGATTACATTAACAAGGAAAGTTTGAACTTGCTGCTCTCAACCTTCTTTGTAGGAAAGGAACTGATTCCTAGAACCGAATGAGCTTATTTCACACAGTACAATTTTCGGCAATGAAGATGTTTGTTTTCTCAACAAACTACTTTACAAATGAGTCGAATCTACTAAATTGGCCATCTCTTTAGATTACATTAACAAGGAAAGTTTGAACTTGCTGCACTCAACCTTCTTTGTAGGAAAGCACCTGATTCCTAGAACCGAATTAACTTATTTCACACAGTACATTGTTCGGTACTGAAGATGTTTCCTTTCTAAAGAAACTACTTCAGAAATGAGGCCAATGTACTACGTTGTGCATCTTTTCAGATTACATTAACAAGGAAAGTTTGAACTTGCTGCACTCAACCTTCTTCAGAAATTAAACTGATTTCTAGAAGCGAATTAACTTATTTCACACAGTACAGTTTTCGGTACTGAAGATGTTTTTTTTCTAAAGAAACTACTTTAGAAATGAGGCCAATCTACTACCTTGTGCATCTTTTCAGATTACATTAATAAGGAAAGTTTGAACTTGCTACACTCAACCTTCTTTGAAGGAAAGCAACTGATTCCTAGAACCGAATGAGCTTATTTCACACAGTACAATGTTCGGCAATGAAGATGTTTGTTTTCTCAACAAACTACTTGACAAATGAGGCGAATCTACTAAGTTGGCCATCTTTTTAGATTACATTAACAAGGAAAGTTTGAACTTGCTGCACTCAACCTTCTTTGTAGGAAAGCAACTGATTCCTAGATCCGAATGAGCTTATTTCACACAGTACAATGTTCGCAATGAAGATGTTTGTTTTCTCCACAAAGTACTTTTACAAATGAGGTGAATCTTCTAACTTGGCCATCTATTGAGATTACATTAACAAGGATAGTTTGAACTTGCTGCACTCACCTTCTTCGTAGAAATTAAACTGATTCCTAGAAGCGAATTAACTTATTTCACACAGTACAGTGTTCGGTACTGAACATGTTTCTTTTCTAAAGAAACTACTTTAGAAATGAGGCGAATCCACTAACTTGTACATCTTGTTAGTTTACACAAAGTAGGAAAGTTTGAACTTCCTGCACTCAACCTTCGTCGTAGGAAAGCAACTGATACCTAGAACCGAATGACCTTATTTCACACAGTTCAATGTTCGGCAATGAAGACGTCTGTTTTCTCAACAAAGTACTTTACAAATGAGGCGAATCTTAATACTTGGCCATCTTTTTAGATTACATTAACAAGGAAAGTTTGAACTTGCTGCACTCAACCTTCTTCGTAGAAATTAAACTGATTCCTAGATGCGAATTAACTTATTTCACACAGTACAGTGTTCGGTAATGAAGATGTTTCTTTTCTAAAAAAACTACTTTAGAAAAGAGGCGAATCCACTAACTTGTACATCCTGTTAGACTACACAAAGTAGGAAAGTTTGAACTTGCTGCACTTAACCTTCTTCGTAGGAAAGCAAGTGATTCCTAGAATCGAACTAGCTCATTTCACATAGTACAGTGTTCGGTAATGAAGATGTTTGTTTTCTAAACAAACTATTTAGAAATGAGGCCAATCTACAAATTTGGCATCTTTTCAGATTACATTAACAAGGAAAGTTTGAACTTGCTGCTCTCAACCTTCTTTGTAGGAAAGCAACTGATTCCTAGAACCGAATGAGCTTATTTCACACAGTACAATGTGCGGCAATGAAGATGTTTGTTTTCTCAACCTAGTACTTTACAAATGAGGTGAATCTACTAACATGGCCATCTTTTTAGATTACATTAACAAGGAAAGTTTGAACTTGCTGCACTCAACCTTCTTTGTAGGAAAGCAACTGATTCCTAGAATCGAATGAGCTTATTTCACAAAGTGCAATGTTTGGCAATGAAGATGTTTGTTTTCTCAACAAACTACTTTACAAATGAGTCAAAAGTACTAACTTGGCAATCTTTTTAGATTACATTAACAAGGAAAGTTTGAACTTGCTGCACTCAACCTTTTTTGTAGGAAAGCAACTGATTCCTAGATCCGAATGAGCTTATTTCACAAAGTACAATGTTCGGCAATGAAGATGTTTGTTTTCTCAACAAAGTACTTTACAAATGAGGCGAATCTTCTAACTTGGCCATCTTTTGAGACTACATTAACAAGGAAAGTTTGAACTTGCTGCACTCAACCTTCTTCGTAGGAAAGCAAGTGATACCTAGAATCGACCAACTCATTTCACATAGTACAGTGTTCGGTAATGAAGATGTTTGTTTTCTAAACAAACTGCTTTAGAAATGAGGCCAATCTACTAAGTTGTGCATCTTTTCAGATTACATTAACAAGGAAAGTTTGAACTTGCTGCACTCAACCTTCTTTGTAGGAAAGCAACTGATTCCTAGAACCGAATGAGCTTATTTCACACAGTACAATGTTCGGCAATGAAGATGTTTGTTTTCTCAACAAACTACTTTACAAATGAGGCGAATCTAGTAACTTGGCCTTCTTTTTAGATTACATTAACAAGGAAAGTTTGAACTTGCTACACTCAACCTTCTTTGTAGGAAAGCAACTGATTCCTAGAACCGAATGAGCTTATTTCACACAGTACAATGTTCCGAAATGAAGATGTTTGTTTTCTCAACAAAGTACTTTACAAATGAGGCGAATGTTCTAACTTGGCCATCTTTTCAGATTACATTAACAAGGAAACTTTGAACTTGCTGCACTCAATCTTCTTCGTAGAAATTAAACTGATTCCTAGAAGCGAATTAACTTATTTCACACAGTACAGTGTTCGGTACTGAAGATGTTTCTTTTCTAAAGAAACTACTTTAGAAATGAGGCGAATCCACTAACTTGTACATCTTGTTAGATTACACAAAGTAGGAAAGTTTGAACTTGCTGCACTCAACCTTCTTCGTAGGATAGCAAGTGATTCCTAGAATCTAACTAGCTCATTTCACATAGTACAGTGTTCGGTAATGAAGATGTTTGTTTTCTAAACAAACTACTTTAGAAATGAGGCCAATATACTAATTTGTGCATCTTTTCAGATTACATTAACAAGGAAAGTTTGAACTTGCTGCACTCAACCTTCTTTGTAGGAAAGCAACTGATTCCTAGAACCGAATGAGCTTATTTCACACAGTACAATGTTCGGCAACGAAGATGTTTGTTTTCTCAACAAACTACTTTACAAATGAGTCAAATCTACTAACTTAGCCATCTTTTTAGATTACATTAACAAGGAAAGTTGAACTTGCTGCACTCAACCTTCTTTGTAGGAAAGCAACTGATTCCTAGAAGCGAATGAGCTTATTTCACACAGTACAATATTCGGCAATGAAGATGTTTGTTTTCTCAACAAACTACTTTACAAATGAGTAAAATCTACTAACTTGGCCATCTTTTTAGATTACATTAACAAGGAAAGTTTGAACTTGCTGCCCTCAACCTTTTTTGTAGGAAAGCAACTGATTCCTAGATCCGAATGAGCTTATTTCACCCAGTACAATGTTCGGCAATGAAGATGTTTGTTTTCTAAACAAACTACTTTACAAATGAGGCGAATCTTCTAACTTGGCCATCTTCTCAGATTACATTAACAAGGAATGTTTTAACTTGCTGCACTCAACCTTCTTCATAGAAAGTAAACTGATTCCTAGAAGCGAGTTAACTTATTTCACACAGTACAGTGTTCGGTACTGAAGATGTTTCTTTTCTAAAGAAACTAATTTAGAAATGAGGCCAATGTACTACGTTCTGCATCTTTTCAGATTACATTAACAAGGAAAGTTTGAACTTGCAGCACTCAACCTTCTTCGTAGAAATTAAACTGATTCCTAGAAGCGAATTAACTTATTTCACACAGTACAGTGTTCGGTACTGAAGATGTTTCTTTTCTAAAGAAACTACTTTACAAATGAGGCGAATCCACTAACTTGTATATCTTGTTAGATTACACAAAGTAGGAACGTTTGAACTTGCTGCACTCAACCTTCTTTGTAGGAAAGCAAGTGATTCCTAGAATGGAACTAGCTCATTTCACATAGTACAGTGTTCGGTAATGAAGATGTTTCTTTTCTAAACAAACTGCTTTAGAAATCAGGCCAATCTACTACGTTGTGCATCTTTTCAGATTACATAAACAAGGAAAGTTTGAACTTGCTACACTCAACCTTCTTTGTAGGAAAGGAACTGATTCCTAGAACCGAATGAGCTCATTTCACACAGTACAATGTTCCGTAATGAAGATGTTTGTTTTCTCAACAAACTACTTTACAAATGAGTCGAATCTACTAACTTGGCCATCTTTTTAGATTACATTAACAAGGAAAGTTTGAAGTTGCTTCACTCAACCTTGTATGTAGGAAAGCAACTGATTCCTAGATCCGAATGAGCTTATTTCACACAGTACAATGTTCGGCAATGAAGATGTTTGTTTTCTCAACAACGTACTTTACAAATGAGGCGAATCTTCTAACTTGGCCATTTTTTGAGATTACATTAACAAGGAAAGTTTGAACTTGCTGCACTCAACCTTCTTCGTAGAAATTAAACTGATTCCTAGAAGCGAATTAACGTATTTCACACAGTACAGGGTTCGGTACTGAAGATGTTTCTTATCTAAAGAAACTACTTTAGAAATGAGGGGAATCAACTAACTTGTACATCTTGTTACATTACACAAGGTAGGAAAGTTTGAACTTGCAGCAGTCAACCTTCTTCATAGGAAAACAAGTTATTCCTAGAATCGAACTAGCTCATTTCACATAGTATAGTGTTCGGTAATGAAGATGTTTGTTTTCTAAAGAAACTACTTTAGAAATGAGGCCAATCTACTAACTGTGCATCTTTTCAGATTACATTAACAAGGAAAGTTTGAACTTGCTGCACTCAACCTTCTTTGTAGGAAAGCAAATGATTCCTAGAACTGAATGAGCTTATTTCACACAGTACAATGTTCGCAATGAAGATGTTTGTTTTCTCAACAAAGTACTTTACAAATGAGGCGAATCTTCTAACTTGGCCATCTTTTTTAGATTACATTAACATAGAAAGTTTGAACTTGCTGCACTCAACCTTCTTTGTAGGAAAGCAACTGATTCCTAGAACCGAATGATCTTATTTCACACAGTACAATGTTCGGCAATGAAGATGTTTGTTTTCTCAACAAAGTACTTTACAAATGAGTCGAATGTTCTAACTTGGCCATCTTTTGAGATTACATTAACAAGGAAAGTTTGAACTTGCTGCACTCAACCTTCTTTGGAGAAATTAAACTGATTCCTAGAAAGCGAATTAACTTATTTCACACAGTACAGTGTTCGGTACTGAAGATGTTTCTTTTCTAAAGAAACTACTTTAGAAATGAGGCGAATCCACTAACTTGTATATCTTGTTAGATTACACAAAGTAGGAACGTTTGAACTTGCTGCACTCAAACTTCTTCGCAGGAAAGCAAGTGATTCCTAGAATCGAACTAGCTCATTTCACATAGTACAGTGTTCGGTAATGAAGATGTTTCTTTTCTAAACAAACTACTTTAGAAATGAGGCCAATCTACTAAGTTGTGCATCTTTTCAGATTCCATTAACAAGGAAAGTTTGAACTTGCTGCACTCAACCTTCTTTGTAGGAAAGCAACTGATTCCTAGAACCGAATGAGCTTATTTCACACAGTACAATGTTCGGCAATGAAGATGTTTGTTTTCTCAACAAAGTACTTTACAAAAGAGGCGAATCTTCTAACTTGGCCATCTTTTGAGATTACATTAACAAGGAAAGTTTGAACTTGCTGCACTCAACCTTCTTTGTAGAAATTAAACTGATTCCTAGAAGCGAATTAACTTATTTCACACAGTACAGTGTTCGGTACTGAAGATGTTTCTTTTCTAAAGAAACTACTTTAGAAATGAGGCGAATCCACTAACTTGTACATCTTGGTAGATTACACAAAGGAGGAAAAGTTTGAACTTGCTGCACTCAACCTTCTTCTTAGGAAAGCAAGTGATTCCTAGAATCGAACTAGCTCATTTCACATAGTACAGTGTTCGGTAATGAAGATGTTTGTTTTCTAAACAAACTACTTTAGAAATGAGGCCAATCTACTAAGTTGTGCATGTTTTCAGATTACATTAACAAGGAAAGTTTGAACTTGCTGCACACACCCTTCTTTGTAGGAAAGCAACTGATTCCTAGAACCAAATGTGCTTATTTCACACAGTACAATGTTCGGCAATGAAGGTGTTTGTTTTCTCAACAAAGTATTTTACAAATGAGGCGAATCTTCTAACTTGGCCATCTTTTGAGATTACATTAACAAGGAAAGTTTGAACTTGCTGCACTCAACCTTCTTCGTAGAAATTAAACTGATTCCTAGAAGTGAATTAACTTATTTCACACAGTACAGTGTTCGGTACTGAAGACGTTTCTTTTCTAAAGAATCTACTTTAGAAATGAGACTAATCTACTACGTTGTGCATCTTTTCAGATTACATTTTGAAGGAAAGTTTGAACTTGCTGCACTCAACCTTCTTTGTAGGGAAGCAACTGATTCCTAGAACCGAATGAGCTTATTTCACACAGTACAATGTTCGGCAATGAAGATGTTTGTTTTCTCAACAAACTACTTTACAAATGAGGCAAATCTACTAACCTGGCCATCTTTTTAGATTACATTAACAAGGAAAGTTTGAACTTGCTGCACTCAACCTTCTTCGTAGAAATTAAACTGATTCCTAGAAGCGAAATTAACTTATTTCACACAGTACAGTGTTCGGTACTGAAGATATTTCTTATCTAAAGAAACTACTTTAGAAATGAGGGGAATCAACTAACTTGTACATCTTGTTACATTACACAAGGTAGGAAAGTTTGAACTTGCAGCAGTCAAACTTCTTCGTGGGAAGCAAGTTATTCCTAGAATCGAACTAGCTCATTTCACATAGTATAGTATTCCGAAGATGTTTGTTTTCTAAAGAAACTACTTTAGAAATGAGGCCAATCTACTACTACGTTGTGCATCTTTTCAGATTACATTAACAAGGAAAGTTTGAACTTGCTGCACTCAACCTTCTTTGTAAAAGCAAATGATTCCTAGAACCGAATGAGCTTATTTCACACAGTACAATGTTAGGCAATGAAGATGTTTGTTTTTCTCAACAAAGTACTTTAAAATGAGTGAATCTTCTAACTTGGCCATCTTTTTTAGATTACATTAACATAGAAAGTTTGAACTTGCTGCACTCAAACCTTCTTTGTAGGAAAGCAAATGATTCCTAGAACCGAATGAGCTTATTTCACACAGTACAATGTTCGGCAATGAAGATGTTTGTTTTCTCAACAAACTACGTTACAAATGAGGCGAATCTTCTAACTTGGCCATCTTTTTAGATTACATTAACAAAGAAAGTTTGAACTTGCTGCACTCAACCTTCTTTGTAGGAAAGGAACTGATTCCTAGAACCGAATGATCTTATTTCACACAGTACAATGTTCGGCAATGAAGATGTTTGTTTCTCAACAAAGTACTTTACAAATGAGGCGAATGTTCTAACTTGGCCATCTTTTGAGATTACATTAACAAGGAAAGTTTGAACTTGCTGCACTCAACCTTCTTCATAGAAATTAAACTAATTCCTAGAACTAATTAACTTATTTCACACAGTACAGTGTTCGGTACTGAAGATGTTTCTTTTCTAAAGAAACTACTTTAGAAATGAGGCGAATCCACTAACTTGTATATCTTGTTAGATTACACAATGTAGGAACGTTTGAACTTGCTGCACTCAACCTTCTTTGTAGGAAAGCAAGTGATTCCTAGAATCGAACTAGCTCATTTCACATAGTACAGTGTTCGGTAATGAAGATGTTTCTTTTCTAAACAAACTACTTTAGAAATGAGGCCAATCTACTAAGTTGTGCATCTTTTCAGATTCCATTAACAAGGAAAGTTTGAACTTGCTGCACTCAACCTTCTTCTTAGGAAAGCAAGTGATTCCTAGAATCGAACTAGCTCATTTCACATAGTACAGTGTTCGGTAATGAAGATGTTTGTTTTCTAAACAAACTACTTTAGAAATGAGGCCAATCGACTAAGTTGTGCATCTTTTCAGATTACATTAACAAGGAAAGTTTGAACTTGCTGCACTCAACCTTCTTCATAGAAATTAAACTGATTCCTAGAAGCGAGTTAACTTATTTCACACAGTACAGTGTTCGGTACTGAAGATGTTTCTTTTCTAAAGAAACTACTTTTGAAATGAGGCCAATGTACTACGTTGTGCATCTTTTCAGATTACATTAACAAGGAAAGTTTGAACTTGCAGCACTCAACCTTCTTCTTCAGAAATTAAAACTGATTCCTAGAAGATTTAATTAACTTATTTCACACAGTACAGTGTTCGGTACTGAAGATGTTTTTTTTTTCTAAAGAAACTACTTTAGAAATCAGGCCAATCTACTACGCTGTGCATATTTTCAGATTACATAAACAAGGAAAGTTTGAACTTGCTACACTCAACCTTCTTTTTAGGAAAGCAACTGATTCCTAGAACCGAATGAGCTCATTTCACACAGTACAATGTTCCGTAATGAAGATGTTTGTTTTCTCAACAAACTACTTTACAAATGAGTCGAATCTACTAACTTGGCCATCTTTTTAGATTACATTAACAAGGAAAATTTGAAGTTGCTGCACTCAACCTTCTTTGTAGGAAAGCAACTGATTCCTAGATCCGAATGAGCTTATTTCACACAGTACAATGTTCGGCAATGAAAATGTTTGTTTTCTCAACAAAGTACTTTACAAATGAGGCGAATCTACTAACCTGGCCATCTTTTTAGATTACATTAACAAGGAAAGTTTGAACTTGCTGCACTCAACCTTCTTCGTAGAAATTAAACTGATTCCTAGAAGCGAATTAACTTATTTCACACAGTACAGTGTTCGGTACTGAAGATGTTTCTTTTCTAAAGAAACTACTTTAGAAATGAGGCGAATCCACTAACTTGTAAATCTTGTTCGATTACACAAAGTAGAAAAGTTTGAACTTGCTGCACTCAACCTTCTTCGTAGGATAGCAAGTGATTCCTAGAATCTAACTAGCAAATTTCACATAGTACAGTGTTCGGTAATGAAGATGTTTGTTTTCTAAACAAACTACTTTAGAAATGAGGCCAATCTACTAAGTTGTGCATCTTTTCAGATTACATTAACAAGGAAAGTTTGAACTTGCTGCACTCAACCTTCTTTGTAGGAAAGCAACTGATTCCTAGAACCGAATGAGCTTATTTCACACAGTACAATGTTCGGCAACGAAGATGTTTGTTTTCTCAACAAACTACTTTACAAATGAGCCAAATCTACTAACTTAGCCATCTTTTTAGATTACATTAACAAGGAAAGTTTGAACTTGCTGCACTCAACCTTCTTTGTAGGAAAGCAACTGATTCCTAGAACCGAATGAGCTTATTTCACACAGTACAATGTTCGGCAATGAAGATGTTTGTTTTCTCAACAAACTACTTTACAAATGAATCAAATCTACTAACTTGGCCATCTTTTTAGATTACATTAACAAGGAAAGTTTGAACTTGCTGCACTCAACCTTTTTTGTAGGAAAGCAACTGATTCCTAGATCCGAATGAGCTTATTTCACACAGTACAATGTTCGGCAATGAAGAGGTTTGTTTTCTAAACAAACTACTTTACAAATGAGGCAAATCTTCTAACTTGGCCATCTTCTCAGATTACATTAACAAGGAATGTTTTAACTTGCTGCACTCAACCTTCTTCATAGAAATTAAACTGATTCCTAGAAGCGAGTTAACTTATTTCACACAGTACAGTGTTCGGTACTGAAGATGTTTCTTTTCTAAAGAAACTACTTTAGAAATGAGGCCAATGTACTACGTTGTGCATCTTTTCAGATTACATCAACAAGGAAAGTTTGAACTTGCAGCACTCAACCTTCTTCGTAGAAATTAAACTGATTCCTAGAATCGAATTAACTTATTTCACACAGTACAGTGTTCGGTACTGAAGATATTTTTTTTTCTAAAGAAACTACTTCAGAAATCAGGCCAATCTACTACGCTGTGCATCTTTTCAGATTACATAAACAAGGAAAGTTTGAACTTGCAACACTCAACCATCTTTGTAGGAAAGCAACTGATTCCTAGAACCGAATGAGCTCATTTCACACAGTACAATGTTCCGTAATGAAGATGTTTGTTTTCTCAACAAACTACTTTACAAATGAGTCGAATCTACTAACTTGGCCATCTTTTTAGATTACATTAACAAGGAAAGTTTGAAGTTGCTGCACTCAACATTCTTTGTAGGAAAGCAACTGATTCCTAGATCCGAATGAGCTTATTTCACACAGTACAATGTTCGGCAATGAAGATGTTTGTTTTCTCAACAAAGTACTTTACAAATGAGGCGAATCTTCTAACTTGGCCATTTTTTGAGATTATATTAACAAGGAAAGTTTGAACTTGCTGCACTCAACCTTCTTCGTAGAAATTAAACTGATTCCTAGAAGCGAATTAACTTATTTCACACAGTACAGTGTTCGGTACTGAAGATATTTCTTATCTAAAGAAACTACTTTAGAAATGAGGGGAATCAACTAACTTGTACATCTTGTTACATTACACAAGGTAGGAAAGTTTGAACTTGCAGCAGTCAAACTTCTTCGTAGGAAAGCAAGTTATTCCTAGAATCGAACTAGCTCATTTCACATAGTATAGTGTTCGGTAATGAAGATGTTTGTTTTCTAAAGAAACTACTTTAGAAATGAGGCCAATCTGCTACGTCGCGCATCTTTTCAGATTACATTAACAAGGAAAGTTTGAACTTGCTGCACTCAACCTTCTTTGTAGGAAAGCAACTGATTCCTAGAACCGAATGAGCTTATTTCACACAGTACAATGTTCGGCAATGAAGATGTTTGTTTTCTCAACAAACTACGTTACAAATGAGGCGAATCTTCTAACTTGGCCATCTTTTTAGATTACATTAACAAAGAAAGTTTGAACTTGCTGCAGTCAACCTTCTTTGTAGGAAAGGAACTGATTCCTAGAACCGAATGATCTTATTTCACACAGTACAATGTTCGGCAATGAAGATGTTTGTTTTCTCAACAAAGTACTTTACAAATGAGGCGAATGTTCTAACTTGGCCATCTTTTGAGATTACATTAACAAGGAAAGTTTGAACTTGCTGCACTCAACCTTCTTCGTAGAAATTAAACTGATTCCTAGAAGCGAATTAACTTATTTCACACAGTACAGTGTTCGGTACTGAAGATGTTTCTTTTCTAAAGAAACTACTTTAGAAATGACGTGAATCCACTACCTTGTACATCTTGTTAGATTACACAAAGTAATAAAGTTTGAACTTGCTGCACTCAACCTTCTTCGTAGGAAAGCAAGTGATTCCTAGAATCTAACTAGCTCATTTCACATAGTCCAGTGTTCGGTAATGAAGATGTTTGTTTTCTAAACAAACATCTTTACAAAAGAGGCCAATCTACTAAGTTGTGCATCTTTTCAGATTACATTAACAAGGAAAGTTTGAACTTGCTGCACACACCCTTCTTTGTAGGAAAGCAACTGATTCCTAGAACCGAATGAGCTTATTTCACACAGTACAATGTTCGGCAATGAAGGTGTTTGTTTTCTCAACAAAGTACTTTACAAATGAGGCGAATCTTCTAACTTGGCCATCTTTTGAGATTACATTAACAAGGAAAGTTTGAACTTGCTGCACTAAACCTTCTTCGTAGAAATTAAACTGATTCTTAGAAGCGAATTAACTTATTTCACACAGTACAGTGTTCGTTACTGAAGACGTTTCTTTTCTAAAGAAACTACTTTAGAAATGAGACTAATCTACTACGTTGTGCATCTTTTCAGATTACATTTTGAAGGAAAGTTTGAACTTGCTGCACTCAACCTTCTTTGTAGGAAAGCAACTGATTACTACTTTAGAAATGAGGCCAATCTATTAATTTGTGCATCTTTTCAGATTACATTAACAAGGAAAGTTTGAACTTGCTGCGCTCAACCTTCTTTGTAGGAAAGAAACTGATTCCTAGAACCTAATGAGCTTATTTCACGCAGTACAATGTTCGGCAAGAAGATGTTTGTTTTCTCAACAAACTACTTTACAATTGAGGCGAATCTACTAACTTGGCCATCTTTTTAGATTACATTAACAAGGAAAGTTTGAACTTGCTGCACTCAAGCTTCTTTGTAGGAAAGCAACTGATTCCTAGAACCGAATGAGCTTATTTCACACAGTACAATGTTCGGTAATGAAGATGTTTGTTTTCTCAACAAAGTACTTTACAAATGAGGGGAATGTTCTAACTTGGCCATCTTTTGAGATTACATTAACAAGGAAAGTTTGAACTTGGTGCACTCAACCTTCTTCGTAGAAATTAAACTGATTCCTAGAAGCGAATTAACTTATTTCACACAGTACAGTGTTCGGTACTGAAGATGTTTCTTTTCTAAAGAAACTACTTTAGAAATGACGCGAATCCACTACCTTGTACATCTTGTTAGATTACACAAAGTAATAAAGTTTGAACTTGCTGCACTCAACCTTCTTCGTAGGAAAGCAAGTGATTCCTAGAATCGAACTAGCTCATTTCACATAGTACAGTGTTAGTAAATGAAGATGTTTGTTTTATAAACAATCATCTTTACAAATGAGGCCAATCTACTAAGTTGTGCATCTTTTCAGATTACATTAACAAGGAAAGTTTGAACTTGCTGCACACACCCTTTAGAAATTAAACTGGTTCCAGAACCAAACTAACTCATTTCACACATTACAGCACTGAATGAAGACGTTTCTCTTGTAAAGAATCTAGTAGAAATGAGACTAATCTACATGTTGTGCATCTTTCAGATTACATTTGCAAAGTTTGAGCTTGGCTGCACTCAACCCTTCTCTTGTAGGAAAGCAAACTGATATTAGAAATCAATGAGCTTATTTCACAGTACAATGTTCGGCAATGAAGATGTTTGTTTTCAAACAAACTACTGGAAAAAATGACGCCAATCTACTAACTCACATCTCTTTTAGATTACATAAGCAAGGAATGTTTGAAACTTGCTGCACCTAACCTTCATTAGGAAAACACCTGATTCCTTAGAATCAATGAGCTTATTTCCCCACAGTACAGTGTTCAAATGAAGATGTTTGCTTTTCAACAAAAGTAGTTTACAAATGAGGGAAACTTCTAACTTGTAATATCTTGTGAGATTACACACAAACAAGGAAAGTTTGAACTTGCTGCACACAACCACCTTCATGAAATTAAACTGATTCCTAGCACGGAACTAACTCCTCACAGCACATTTCGGCATTGAAGATGTTACTTTCTAAAGAAACTACTGCAATGAAGATGCTTCTGCTTTAATCAAAAGCAGTTTAGAAATGTGAACCTTCCTTTTGTAGGAAAGCAAGTGAACTAGAATTAGCTTTGTTTCACACAGTACAGTGTTTGGCAATGAAGATGTTTCTTCCAAACAAAGTAGTTTAGAAATGAAGTGAAACTTGTAAGCTGTACATCTTGTTAGATCACACAAACAAGTAAAGTTTTGAACTTGCTGCACGGAACCTCTTCTAGGAAAGCAAATCAGATTCTAGAACCGAACTAGCTTATTTCACACAGCAGGGTTCATCAATGAAGATGTTTGTTTTCAACAAACTATTTCAGAAATGAGGCAAATCTACTAAATTGGCCATCTCTTTAGATTACATTAACAAGGAAAGTTTGAACTTGCGATCAACCTCTTTAGAAAGCACCTGATTCCTAGAACCGACTAACTATTTCACACAGTACATTGTCTGCACTGAAGATGTTTCTTTTCTAAAGAAACTACTTCAGAAATGAGGCCAATGTACTAAGGTTGTGCATCTTTTCAGATTACATTAACAAGGAAAGTTTGAACTTGCTGCACTAACCTTCGTAGAAATTAAACTGATTGTAGTTGACTCAACTTATTTCACAGTACAGTTTTCTGGTACTGAAGATTTTTTTCTAAAGAAACTACTTTAGAAATGAAAGCACCTACTACCTTGTGCATCTTTTCAGATTACATTAATAAGGAAAGTTTGAACTTGTTACACTCAACCTTTCTTTGAAGGAAGCAACTGACCTTAGAACCGAATGAGCTTATTTCACACAGTACAATGTTCGGCAGTAATGAAGATGTTTGTTTTCTCA
>JAEOAD010000673.1:0-27415 GCA_036365145.1 Orientallactaga sibirica | reverse complement strand
GTTTGTACAACTTAACAAGTTGTAAAATATGCTAGTTTCGTTTCGTTCCTAATGTAGGTTGGTAAGAAAAGAAACATCTTCATTGCCAAACACTGTACTGTGCGAAATAAGCTTGTTCAGCTCTAGGAATGAGCTGCTTTTCTACAAAGAGTGTAGATCACAGCAAGTTCAAACTCTCCTAGTTTGTACAACTTAACAAGTCGTACAATTTACTAGTTTCTTTCGTTTCTAATGTAGTTTGGTAAGAAAAGAAACATCTTCATTGCCAAACACTGTACTGTGCGAAATAAGCTTGTTCAGCTCTAGGAATGAGCTGCTTTTCTACAAAGAGTGTAGATCACAGCAAGTTCAAACTCTCCTAGTTTGTACAACTAAACAAGTTGTAGAATATGCTAGTTTCGTTTCGTTTCTAATGTAGTTTGGTAAGAAAAGAAACATCTTCATTGCCAAACACTCTACTGTGCGAAATAAGCTTGTTCAGGTATAGGAATGAGCTGCTTTTCTACAAAGAGTGTAGATCACAGGAAGTTCAAACTCTCCCAGTTTGTACAAGGTAACAAGTTGTAGAATATGATAGTTTCTTCCGTTTCTAATGTAGTTTGGTAAGAAAAGAAACCTCTTCATTTTCAAACACTCTACTATGCGAAATAAGCTTGTTCAGCTCTCGGAATGAGCTGCTTTTCTACAAAGAGTGTAGATCACAGCAACTTCAAACTCTCCTAGTTTGTACAACTTAACAAGTTGTAGAATATGCTAGTTTCGTTTCATTTCTAATGTAGTTTGGTAAGAAAAGAAACATCTTCATTGCCAAACACTCTACTGTGCGAAATAAGCTTGTTCAGCTCTAGGAATGAGCTGCTTTTCTACAAAGAGTATAGAACACAGCAATTTCAAACTCTACTAGCTTGTACAACTTAACAAGATGTACAATTTACTGGTTTCTTTCGTTTCTAATGTAGTTTGGTAAGAAAAGAAATATCTTCATTGCCAAACGATCTACTGTGCGCAATAAGGTTGTTCAGCTCTAGGAATGAGCTGCTGTTCTACAAAGAGTGAAGATCACAGCAAGTTCAAACTCTCCTAGTTTGTACAACTTAACAAGTTGTACAATTTACTGGTTTCTTTCGTTTCTAATGTAGTTTGGTAAGAAAAGAAACCTCTTCATTGCCAAACACTCTACTGTGCGAAATAAGCTTGTTCAGCTCTAGGAATGAGCTGCTTTTCTACAAAGAGAGTAGATCACAGCAAGTTCAAATTCTCTTAGTTTGCACAACTTAACAAGTTGTAGAATATGCTAGTTTCGTTTCATTTCTAATGTAGATTGGTAAGAAAAGAAACATGTTCATTGCCAAACACTCTACTGTGCGAAATGAGCTTGTTCAGCTCTAGGAATGAGCTGCTTTTCTACAAAGAGTGTAGATCACAGCAAGTTCAAACTCTCCTAGCTTGTAAAACTTAACAAGTTGTAGAATGTGCTAGTTTCGTTTCGTTTCTAATGTAGTTTTGTAAGAAAAGAAACATCTTCATTGCCAAACACTCTACTGTGCAAAATAAGCTTGTTCAGCTCTAGGAATGAGCGGCTTTTCTACAAAGAGTGTAAAACACAGCAAGTTCAAACTCTCCTAGCTTGTAGAACTTAACAAGTTGTACAATTTACTGGTTTCTTTCGTTTCTAATGTAGTTTGGTAAGAAAAGAAACCTCTTCATTGCCAAACGCTCTACTGTGCGAAATAAGCTTATTCAGCTCTAGGAATGAGCTGCTGTTCTACAAAGAGTGTAGATCACAGCAAGTTCAAACTCTCCTAGGTTGTGAAACTTAACAAGTTGTAGAATATGCTAGTTTCTTTCATTTCTAATGTAGTTTGGTAAGAAAAGAAACCTCTTCATTGACAAACACTCTACTGTGCGAAAGAAGCTTGTTCAGCTCAAGGAATGAGCTGCTTTTCTACAAAGAGTGTAGATCACAGGAGGTTCACACTCTCCTAGTTTGTACAACTTAACAAGTTGTACAATTTACTGGTTTCTTTCGTTTCTAATGTAGTTTGGTAAGAAAAGAAACCTCTTCATTGCCAAACACTCTACTGTGCTAAATAAGCTTGTTCAGCTCTAGGAATGAGCTGCTTTTTTACAAAGAGGGTAGATCACAGCAAGTTCAAACTCTCCTAGTTTGCACAATTTAACAAGTTGCAGAATATGCTATTTTCCTTTCTTCTCTAATGTAGTGTGGAGAGAAAAGATATATGTTCATTGCCAAACACTCTACTTTGCGAAATAAGCTTGTTCAGCTCTAGGAATGAGCTGCTGTTCTACAAAGCGTGTAGATCACAGCAAGTTCAAACTCTCCTCGCTTGTACAACTTAACAAGTTGTAGAATATGATAGTTTCGTTTCGATTCTATTGTACTTTGGAAAGAAAAGAAACCTCTTCATTGCCAAACACTCTACTGTGCGAAATAAGCTTGTTCAGCTCTAGGAATGAGCTGCTTTTCTACAAAGAGTGTAAAACACAGCAAGTTCAAACTCTCCTAGCTTGTACAACTTAACAAGTTGTACAATTTACTGGTGTCTTTTGTTTCTAATGTAGTTTGGTAAGAAAAGAAACCTCTTCATTACCAAACGCTCTACTGTGCGAAATAAGCTTGTTCACCTCTAGGAATGAGCTGATGTTCTACAAAGAGTGTAGATCACAGCAAGTTCAAACTCTCCTAGTTTGTACAACTGAACAAGTTGTAGAATATGCTAGTTTCTTTCATTTCTAATGTAGTTTGGTAAGAAAAGAAACCTCTTTATTGACAAACACTGTACTGTGCGAAATAAGATTGTTCAGCTCTAGGAATGAGCTGCTTTTCTACAAAGAGTGTAGATCACAGCAAGTTCACACTGTCCTAGTTTGTTAAACTTAACAAGTTGTACAATTTACTGGTTTCTTTCGTTTCTAATGTAGTTTGGTAAGAAAAGAAACATCTTCATTGCCAAACACTCTACTGTGCGAAATAAGCTTGTTCAGCTCTAGGAATGAGCTGCTTTTCTACAAAGAGTGTAGATCACAGCAAGTTCAAACTCTCCTAGTTTGTACAACTTAACAAGTTGTACAATATGCTAGTATGGCTTTGTTTCTAATGTAGTTTGGTAAGAAAAGAAACCTCTTCATTGCCAAACACTCTACTGTGCGAAATAAGCTTGTTCAGTTCTAGGACTGAGCTGCTTTTCTATAAAGAGTGTAGATCACAGCAAGTTCAAACTCTCCTAGTTTATAAAACTTAACAAGTTGTAGAATTTACTGGTTTCTTTCGTTTCTAATATAGTTTGGTAAGAACAGAAACCTCTTCACTGCCAAACATTCTACTGTGCGAAATAAGCTTGTTCAGCTCTAGGAATGAGCTGCTTTTCTACAAAGAGTGTAGATCACAGAAAGTTCAAACTCTCAAAGTTTGTACAACTTAACAAGTTGTAGAATATGCTAGTTTCGTTTCATTTTTCATGTAGTTTGGTAAGAAAAGAAACATCTTCATTTCCAAACATCTACTGAGCGAAATAAGCTTGTTCAGCTCTAGGAATGAGCTGCTTTTCTACAAAGACTGTAAAACACAGCAAGTTCCAACTCTCCTAGCTTGTAGAACATAACAAGTTGTACTATTTACTGGTTTATTTCATTTCTAATGTAGTTTGGTAAGAAAAGAAACCTCTTCATTGCCAAACATTCTACTGTGCGAAATAAGCTTCTTCAGCTCTAGGAATGAGCTGCTGTTCTACACAGAGTGTAGATCACAGCAAGTTCAAACTCTCCTAGATTGTACAACTTGTTAAGTTGTACAATTTACTGGTTTCTTTCGTTTCTAATGTAGTTTGGTAAGAAAAGAAACCTCTTCATGGCCAAACACTCTACTGTGCGAAATAAGCTTGTTCAGCTCTGGGAATGAGCTGCTTTTCTACAAAGAGTGTAGATCACAGCAAGTTCAAACTCTCCTAGTTTGTAAAACTTAACAAGTTGTAGAATTTACTGGTTTCTTTCGTTTCTAATATAGTTTGGTAAGAACAGAAACCTCTTCATTTCCAAACACTCTACTGTGCGAAATAAGCTTGTTCAGCTCTAGGAATGAGCTGCTTCTCTACAAAGAGTGTAGATCACAGCAAGTTCAAACCCTCCTAGTTTGTACAACGTAGTAAGTTGTAGAATATGCTAGTTTCGTTTCGTTTCTAATGTAGTTTTGTAAGAAAAGAAACATGTTCATTGCCAAACACTCTACTGTGCGAAATGAGCTTGTTCAGTTCTAGGAATGAGCTGCTTTTCTACAAAGAGTGTAGATCACAGCAAGTTCAAACTCTCCTAGCTTGTACAACGTAACAAGTTGTAGAATATGCTAGTTTCGTTTCGTTTCTAATGTAGTTTGGTAAGAAAAGAAACATCTTCATTGCCAAACACTCTACTGTGCGAAATAAGCTTGTTCAGCTCTAGGAATGAGCTGCTGTTCTACACAGAGTGTAGATCACAGCCAGTTCAAACTATACTAGTTTGTACAACTTAACAAGTTGTACAATTTACTGGTTTCTTTCGTTTCTAATGCAGTTTGGTAAGAAAAGAAACATCTTCATTGCCAAACACTCTAGTGTGCTGAATAAGCCTGTTCATATCTAGGAATGAGCTGCTTTTCTACAAAAAGTGTAGGTCACAGCAAGTTCCAACTCTCCTAGTTTGTACAACTTAAGAAGTTGTAGAATATCCTAGTTTCGTTTCGTTTCTATTGTAGTTTGGTAAGAAAAGAAACATCTTCATTGCCAAACACTCTACTGTGCGAAATAAGCTTGTTCAGCTCTAGGAATGAGCTGCTTTTCTACAAAGAGTGTAGATCACAGCAAGTTCAAACTCTCCTAGTTTGTACAACTTAAGAAGTTGTAGAATATCCTAGTTTCGTTTCCTTTCTATTGTAGTTTGGTAAGGAGAGAAACATCTTCATTGCCAAACACTCTACTGTGCGAAATAAGCTTGTTCAGCTCTAGGAATGAATTGCTTTTCTACAAAGAGTGTAGATCACAGCAAGTTCAAACTCTCCTAGTTTGTACAACTTAACAAGTTGTAGAATATGCTAGTTTCTTTTGTTTCTAATGTAGTTTGGTAAGAAAAGAAACCTCTTCATTGCCAAACACTCTACTGTGCGAAATGAGCTTGTTCAGCTCAAGCAATGAGCTGCTTTTCTACAAAGAGTGTAGATCACAGCAAGTTCAAACTCTCCTAGCTTGTACAACTTAAAAAGTTGTAGAACATGCTAGTTTCGTTTCGTTTCTAATGTAGTTTGGTAAGAAAAGAAACCTCTTCATTACCAAACGCTCTACTGTGCGAAATAAGCTTGTTCACCTCTAGGAATGAGCTGATGTTCTACAAAGAGTGTAGATCACAGCAAGTTCAAACTCTCCTAGTTTGTACAACTTAACAAGTTGTAGAATATGCTAGTTTCTTTCATTTCTAATGTCGTTTGATAAGAAAAGAAACTTCTTCATTGACAAACACTCTACTGTGCGAAATAACATTGTTCAGCTCTAGGAATGAGCTGCTTTTCTACAAAGAGTGTAGATCACAGCAAGTTCACACTGTCCTAGTTTGTTTAACTTAACAAGTTGTACAATTTACTGGTTTCTTTCGTTTCTAATGTAGTTTGGTAAGAAAAGAAACATCTTCATTGCCAAACACTCTACTGTGCGAAATAAGCTTGTTCAGCTCTAGGAATGAGCTGCTTTTCTACAAAGAGTGTAGATCACAGCAAGTTCAAACTCTCCTAGTTTGTACAACTTACCAAGTAGAATATGCAAGTTTCGTTTCATTTTTAATGTAGTTTGGTAAGAAAAGAAACCTCTTCATTGCCAAACACTCTACTGTGCGAAATAAGCTTGTTCAGCTCTAGGAATGAGCTGCTTTTCTACAAAGAGTGTAGATCACAGTAAGTTGAAACTCTCCTAGTTTGTACAACTTAACAAGTTGTACAATTTACTGGGTTATTTCGTTTCTAATGTAGTTTTGTAAGAAAAGAAACATCTTCATTGCCAAACACTCTACTGTGCGAAATAAACTTGTTCAGCTCTAGGAATGAGCTGCTGTTCTACAAAGAGTGTAGATCACAGCAAGTTCAAACTCTCCTAGTTTGTACAACTCAACAAGTTGTAGAATATGCTAGTTTCGTTTCGTTTCTATTGTAGTGTGTTAAGAAAATAACCATCTTCATTGCCAAACACTCTACTGTGCGAAATAAGCTTGTTCAGCTCTAGGAATAAGCTGCTTTTGTACAAAGAGTGTAGATCACAGCAAGTTCAAACTCTCCTAGTTTGTAAAACTTAACAAGATGTAGAATATGCTAGTTTCGTTTAGTTTCTAATGTACTTTGGTAAGAAAAGAAACATGTTCATTGCCAAACACTCTACTGTGCGAAATGAGCTTGTTCAGCTCTAGGAATGAGCTGCTTTTCTACAAAGAGTGTAGATCACAGCAAGTTCAAACTCTCCTAGCTTGTACAACATAACAAGTTGTAGAATATGCTAGTTTCCTTTCGTTTCTAATGTAGTTTGGTAAGAAAAGAAACACCTTCATTGCCAAACACTCTACTGTGCGAAATAAGCTTGTTCAGCTCTACGAATGAGCTGCTTTTCTACAAAGAGTGTAAAACACAGCAAGTTCAAACTCTCCTAGCTTGTACAACTTAACAAGTTGTACAAATTACTGGTTTCTTTCGTTTCTAATGTAGTTTGGTAAGAAAAGAAAGCTCTTCATTGCCAAACGCTCTACTGTGCGAAATAAGCTTGTTCAACTCTAGGAATGAGCTGCTGTTCTACAAAGAGTGTAGATCACAGAAATTTCAAACTCTCCTAGTTTGTAAAACTTCACGGTTGTACAATTTACTTGTTTGTTTCGTTTCTAATGTAGTTTGGTAAGAAAAGAAACCTCTTCATTGCCAAACACTCTACTGTGCGAAATAAGCTTGTTCAGCTCTAGGAATGAGCTGCTTTTCTACAAACAGTGTAGATCACAGCAAGTTCAAACTCTCCTACTATGTACAACTTCACATGTTGTAGAATATGCTAGTTTCGCTTTGTTTCTAATGTCGTTTGGTAAGAAAAGAAACCTCTTCATTGACAAACAGTCTACTGTGCGAAATAAGCTTGTTCAGCTCTAGGAATGAGCTGCTTTTCTACAAAGAGTGTAGATCACAGCAAGTTCACACTCTCCTAGTTTGTACAACTTAACAAGTTGTACAATTTACTGGTTTCTTTCGTTTCTAATGTAGTTTGGTAAGAAAAGAAACCTCTTCATTGCCAAACACTCTACTGTGCGAAATAAGCTTGTTCAGCTCTAGGAATGAGCTGCTTTTCTACAAAGAGTGTAGAGCACAGGAAGTTCAAACTCTCCTAGTTTGTACAACTTAACAAGTTGTAGAATATGCTAGTTTCGTTTCATTTCTAATGTAGTTTGGTAAGAAAAGAAACATGTTCATTGCCAAACACTCTACTGTGCGAAATAAGCTTGTTCAGCTCTAGGAATGAGCTGCTTTTCTACAAAGAGTGTAGATCACAGGAAGTTCAAACTCTCCTAGCTTGTAAAACTTAACAAGTTGTAGAATATGCTAGTTTCGTTTCATTTCTAATGTAGTTTGGTAAGAAAAGAAACATCTTCATTGCCAAACACTCTACTGTGCGAAATAAGCTTGTTCAGCTCTAGGAATGAGCTGCTTTTCTACAAAGAGTGTAAAACAAAGCAAGTTGAAACTCTCCTAGCTTGTACAACTTAACAAGTTGTACAATTTACGGGTTTCTTTCGTTTCTAATGTAGTTTGGTAAGAAAAGCAACCTCCTCATTGCCAAACGCTCTACTGTGCGAAATAAGCTTGTTCACCTCTAGGAATGAGCTGATGTTCTACAAAGAGTGTAGATCACACCAAGTTCAAACTCTCCGAGTTTGTACAACGTAACAAGTTTTAGAATATGCTAGTTTCTTTCATTTCTAATGTAGTTTGGTAAGAAAAGAAACCTCTTCATTGACAAACACTCTACTGTGCGAAATAAGCTTGTTCAGCTCTAGGAATGAGCTGCTTTTCTACAAAGAGTGTAGATCACAGCAAGTTCAAACTCTCCTAGTTTGTACAACTTAACAAGTTGTAGAATATGCTAGTTTCGTTTCGTTTCTAATGTAGTTTGGTAAGAAAAGAAACATCTTCATTGCCAAACACTCTACTGTGCGAAATAAGCTTGTTCAGCTCTAGGAATGAGTTGCTTTTCTACAAAGAGTGTAGATCACAGCAAGTTCAAACTGTCCTAGTTTGTACAACTTAACAAGTTGTAGAATATGCTAGTTTCATGTCGTTTCTAATGTAGTTTGGTAAGAAAAGAAACATCTTCATTGCCAAACACTCTACTGTGCGATATAAGCTTGTTCAGCTCTAGGAATGAGCTGCTTTTCTACAAAGAGTGTAAAACACAGCAAGTTCAAACTCTCCTAGATTAACAACTTAACAAGTTGTACAATTTACTGGTTTCTTTCGTTTCTGATGTAGTTTGGTAAGAAAAGAAAGCTCTTCATTGCCAAACGCTCTACTGTGCGAAATAAGCTTGTTCAGCTCTAGGAATGAGCTGCTGTTCTACAAAGACTGTAGATCACAGAAAGTTCAAACTCTCCTAGTTTGTACAACTTAACACGTTGTACAATTTACTTGTTTCTTTCGTTTCTAATGTAGTTTGGTAAGAAAAGAAACCTCTTCATTGCCAAACACTCTACCGTGTGAAATAAGCTTGTTCAGCTCTAGGAATGAGCTGCTTTTCTACAAAGAGTGTAGATCACAGCAAGTTCAAACTCTCCTAGTTTGTACAACTTAACAAGTTGTAGAATATGCTAGTTTTGTTTCGTTTCTATTGTAGTTTGGTAAGAAAAGAAACATCTTCATTGCCAAACACTGTACTGTGCGAAATAAGCTTGTTCAGCTCTAGGAATGAGCTGCTTTTCTACAAAGAGAGTAGATCACAGCAAGTTCAAACTCTCCTAGTTTGTACAACTTACCAAATTTTAGAATATGCTAGTTTCGTTTCGTTTCTAATGTAGTTTGGTAAGAAAAGAAACATGTTCATTGCCAAACACTCTACTGTGCGAAATGAGCTTGTTCAGCTCTAGGAATGAGCTGCTTTTCTACAAAGAGTGTAGATCACAGCAAGTTCAAACTCTCCTAGCTTGTACAACTTAACAAGTTGTAGAATATTCTAGTTTCGTTTCGTTTCTAATGTAGTTTGGTAAGAAAAGAAACATCTTCATTGCCAAACACTCTACTGTGCAAAATAAGCTTGTTCAGCTCTAGGAATGAGCTGCTTTTCTACAAAGAGTGTAAAACACAGCAAGTTCAAACTCTCCTAGCTTGCACAACTTAACAAGTTGTACAATTTACTGGTTTCTTTCGTTTCTAATGTAGTTTGGTAAGAAAAGCAACCTCTTCATTGCCAAACGCTCTACTGTGTGAAATAAGCTTGTTCAGCTCTAGGAATGAGCTGCTGTTATACAAAGAGTGTAGATCACAGCAAGTTCAAACTCTCCTAGTTTGTACAACTTAACATGTTGTAGAATATGCTAGTTTCTTTCATTTCTAATGTACTTTGGTAAGAAAAGAAACCTCTTCATTGACAAACACTCTACTGTGCGAAATAAGCTTGTTCAGCTCTAGGAATGAGCTGCTTTTCTACAAAGAGTGTAGATCACAGCAAGTTCAAACTCTCCTACCTTGTACAACTTAACAAGTTGTAGAATATGCTAGTTTCGTTTCATTTCTAATGTAGTTTGGTAAGAAAAGAAACATCTTCATTGCCAAACACTCTACTGTGCGAAATAAGCTTGTTCAGCTCTAGGAATGAGCTGCTTTTCTACAAAGAGTGTAAAACAAAGCAAGTTGAAACTCTCCTAGCTTGTACAACTTAACAAGTTGTACAATTTACGGGTTTCTTTCGTTTCTAATGTAGTTTGGTAAGAAAAGCAACCTCCTCATTGCCAAACGCTCTACTGTGCGAAATAAGCTTGTTCACCTCTAGGAATGAGATGATGTTCTACAAAGAGTGTAGATCACACCAAGTTCAAACTCTCCGAGTTTGTACAACGTAACAAGTTTTAGAATATGCTAGTTTCTTTCATTTCTAATGTAGTTTGGTAAGAAAAGAAACCTCTTCATTGACAAACACTCTACTGTGCAAAATAAGCTTGTTCAGCTCTAGGAATGAGCTGCTTTTCTACAAAGAGTGTAGATCACAGCAAGTTCAAACTCTCCTAGTTTGTACAACTGAACAAGTTGTAGAATATGCTAGTTTCCTTTCGTTTCTAATGTAGTTTGGTAAGAAAAGAAACGTCTTCATTGCCAAACACTCTACTGTGCGAAATAAGCTTGTTCAGCTCTAGGAATGAGTTGCTTTTCTACAAAGAGTGTAGATCACAGCAAGTTCAAACTGTCCTAGTTTGTACAACTTAACAAGTTGTAGAATATGCTAGTTTCGTTTCGTTTCTAATGTAGTTTGGTAAGAAAGGAAACATCTTCATTGCCAAACACTCTACGAAATAAGCTTGTTCAGTTCCAGGAATGAGCTGCTTTTCTACAAAGAGTGTAGATCACAGCAAGTTCAAACTCTCCTAGTTCGTACAACCTAACAAGTTGTAGAATATGCTAGTTTCGCTTTGTTTCTAATGTAGTTTGGTAAGAAAAGAAACCTCTTCATTTCCAAACGCTCTACTGTGCGAAATAAGCTTGTTCAGCTCTAGGAATGAGCTGCTTTTCTACAAAGAGTGTAGATCACAGCAAGTTCAAACTCTCCTAGTTTGTAGAACTTAACAAGTTGTACAATTTACTGGTTTCTTTCGTTTCTAATGTAGTTTGGTAAGAAAAGAAACCTCTTCATTGCCAAACACTCTACTGTGCGAAATAAGCTTGTTCACCTCTACAAATGAGCTGCTTTTCTACAAAGAGTGTAGATCACAGCAAGTTCAAACTCTCCTAGTTTGTAAAACTTAACAAGTTGTAGAATATGCTAGTTTCGTTTCATTTTTAATGTAGTTTGGGAATAAAAGAATCATCTTCAAAGCCCAACACTCTACTGTGCGAAATAAGCTTGTTCAGCTCTAGGAATGAGCTGCTTTTCTACAAAGAGTGTAGATCACAGCAAGTTCAAACTCTCCTAGTTTGTACAACTTAACAAGTTGTAGAATATGCTAGTTTCGTTTCATTTCTAATGTAGTTTGGTAAGAAAAGAAACATCTTCATTGCCAAACACTCTACTGTGCGAAATAAGCTTGTTCAGCTCTAGGAATGAGCTGCTTTTCTACAAAGAGTGTAGATCACAGCAAGTTGAAACTCTCCTAGTTTGTATAACATAACAAGTTGTAGAATATGCTAGTTTCGCTCTGTTTCTAATGTAGTTTGGGAAGAAAAGAAACAACTTCATTGCCAAACACTCTACTGTGCGAAATAAGCTTGTTCAGCTCTAGGAATGAGCTGCTTTTCTACAAAGAGTGTAGATCACAGCAAGTTCAAACTCTCCTAGTTTGTACAACTTAACAAGTTGTACAATTTACTGGTTTCTTTCGTTTCTAATGTAGTTTGGTAAGAAAAGAAACCTCTTCATTGCCAAACACTCTACTGTGCGAAATAAGCTTGTTCAGCTCTAGGAATGAGCTGCTGTTCTACAAAGAGGGTAGATCACAGCAAGTTCAAACTCTCCTAGTTTGTACAACTTGTCATGTTGTAGAATATGCTAGTTTCTTTCATTTCTAATGTAGTTTGTTAAGAAAAGAAACATCTTCATTGAAAACACTCTACTGTGTTGAAATAAGCTTGTTCAGCTCTAGGAATGAGCTGCTTTTCTACAAAGAGTGTAGATCACAGCAAGTTCAAACTCTCCTAGTTTGTACAACGTAACAAGTTGTAGAATATGCTAGTTTCGTTTCGTTTCTATTGTAGTTTGGTAAGAAAAGAAACATCTTCATTGCCAAACACTCTACTGTGCGAAATAAGAATGTTCAGCGCTAGGAATGAGCTGCTTTTCTACAAAGAGTGTAGATCACAGCAAGTTCAAACTCTCCTAGATTGTACAACTTAACAAGTTGTAGAATATGCTAGTTTCGTTTCATTTCTAATGTAGTTTGGTAAGAAAAGAAACATGTTCATTGCCAAACACTCTACTGTGCGAAATGAGCTTGTTCAGCTCTAGGAATGAGCTGCTTTTCTACAAAGAGTGTAGATCACAGCAAGTTCAAACTCTCCTAGCTTGTACAACTTAACAAGTTGTAGTATATGCTAGTTTAGTTTCTTTTTCTAATGTAGTTTGGTAAGAAAAGAAACATCTTCATTGCCAAACACTCTACTGTGCGAAATAAGCTTGTTCAGCTCTAGGAATGAGCTGCTTTTCTACAAAGAGTGTAAAACACAGCAAGTTCAAACACCCCTAGCTTGTACAACTTAACAAGTTGTAGAATATGCTAGTTTTGTTTCCTTTCCAATGTAGTTTGGTAAGAAAAGAAACATCTTCATTGCCAAACACTCTACTGTGCGAAATAAGCTTGCTCAGTTCTAGGAATGAACTGCTTTTCTACAAAGAGTGTAGAACACAGCAAGTTCAAACTCTCCTAGTTTGTAAACTTAACAAGTTGTAGAACATGCTAGTTTCTTTCGTTTCTAATGTAGTTTGGTAAGAAAAGAAACATCTTCATTTCCAAACACTCTACTGTGCGAAAAAGCTTGTTCCGCTCTAAGAATGAGCTGCTTTTCTACAAAGAGTGTAGATCACAGCAAGTTCAAACTCTCCTAGTTTGTACAACCTAACAAGTTGTAGAATATGCTAGTTTCGCTTTGTTTCTAATGTAGTTTGGTAAGAAAAGAAACCTCTTCATTTCCAAACACTCTACTGTGCGAAATAAGCTTGTTCAGCTCTAGGAATGAGCTGCTTTTCTACAGAGTGTAGATCACAGCAAGTTCAAACTCTCCTAGTTTGTACAACTTAACAAGTTGTACAATTTACTGGTTTTTTTCCTTTCTAATGTAGTTTCGTAAGAAAAGAAACCTCTTCATTGCCAAACACTCTACTGTGCGAAATAAGATTGTTCAGCTCTAGGAATGAGCTGCTTTTCTACAAAGAGTGTAGATCACAGCAAGTTCAAACTCTTCCAGTTTGTACAACGTAACAATTTGTAGAATATGGTAGTTTCATGTCGTTTCTAATGTACTTTGGTAAGAAAAGAAACATCTTCATTGCCATACACTCCACTGTGCGAAATAAGCTTGTTAGGAATGAGCTTCTTTTCTACAAAGAGTGTAGATCACAGCAAGTTTAAACTCTCCAAGTTTGTACAACTTAACATGTTGTACAATTTACTGGTTTCTTTCCTTTCTAATGTAGTTTGGTAAGAAAAGAAACATCTTCATTACCAAACACTCTACTGTGCGAAATAAGATTGTTCAGCTCTAGGAATGAGCTGCTTTTCTACAAAGAGTGTAGATCACAGCAAGTTCAAACACTCCTAGTTTGTACAACTTCACAAGTTGTAGAATATGCTAATTTCGTTTCATTTCTAATGTAGTTTGGTAAGAAAAGAAACATCTTTATTGCGAAACACTCTACTGTGCGAAATAAGCTTGTTCAGCTCTGGGAATGAGCTGCTTTTCTACAAAGAGTGTAGATCACATCAAGTTCAAACTCTCCTAGTTTGTACAACTTAACACGTTGTACAATTTACTGGTTTCTGTCGTTTCTAATGTAGTTTGGTAAGAAAAGAAACCTCTTCATTGCCAAACACTCTACTGTGCGAAATAAGCTTGCTCAGTTCTAGGAATGAGCTGCTTTTCTACAAAGAGTGTAGATCACAGCAAGTTCAAACTCTCCTAGTTTTAAAAACATAACAAGTTGTAGAACATGCTAGTTTCTTTCGTTTCTAATGTAGTTTGGGAAGAAAAGAAACCTCTTCATTGACAAACACTCCAGTGTGCGAAATAAGCTTGTTCAGCTCTAGGAATGAGCTGCTTTTCTACAAAGAGTGTAGATCACAGCAAGTTCAAACTCTCCTAGTGTGTACAACTTAACAAGTTGTAGAATATGCTAGTTTCGTTTCGTTTCTAATGTAGTTTGGTAAGAAAAGAAACATCTTCATTGCCAAACACTCTACTGTGCGAAAAAGCTTGTTCAGCTCTAAGAATGAGCTGCCTTTCTACAAAGAGTGTAGATCACAGCAAGTTCAAACTCTCCTAGTTCGTACAACCTAACACGTTGTAGAATATGCTAGTTTCGCTTTGTTTCTAATGTAGTTTGGTAAGAAAAGAAACCTCTTCATTTCCAAACGCTCTACTGTGCGAAATAAGCTTGTTCAGCTCTAGGAATGAGCTGCTTTTCTACAAAGAGTATAGATCACAGCAAGGTCAAACTCTCCTAGTTTGTACAATTTAACAAGTTGTACAATTTACTGGTTTCTTTCGTTTCTAATGTAGTTTGGTAAGAAAAGAAACCTCTTCATTGCCAAACGCTCTACTGTGCGAAATAAGCTTGTTCAGCTCTAGGAATGAGCTGCTGTTCTACAAAGAGGGTAGATCACAGCAAGTTCAAACTCTCCTAGTTTGTACAACTTATCATGTTGTAGAATATGCTAGTTTCTTTCATTTCTAATGTAGTTTGTTAAGAAAAGAAACATCTTCATTGACAAACACTCTACTGTGCGAAATAAGCTTGTTCAGCTCTAGGAATGAGCTGCTTTTCTACAAAGAGTGTAGATCACAGCAAGTTCACACTCTCCTAGTTTGTACAACTTAACAAGTTGTACAATTTACTGGTTTCTTTCGTTTTAATGTTGTTTGGTAAGAAAAGAAACCTCTTCATTGCCAAACACTCTACTGTGCGAAATAAGCTTGTTCAGCTCTAGGAATGAGCTGCTTTTCTACAAAGAGTGTAGATCACAGCAAGTTCAAACTCTCCTAGTTTGTACAACGTAACAAGTTGTAGAATATGCTAGTTTCGTTTCGTTTCTATTGTAGTTTGGTAAGAAAAGAAACATCTTCATTGCCAAACACTCTACTGTGCGAAATAAGCTTGTTCAGCTCTAGGAATGAGCTGCTTTTCTACAAAGAGTGTAGATCACAGCAAGTTCAAACTCTCCTAGATTGTACAACTTAACAAGTTGTAGAATATGCTAGTTTCGTTTCATTTCTAATGTAGTTTGGTAAGAAAAGAAACATGTTCATTGCCAAACACTCTACTGTGCGAAATGAGCTTGTTCAGCTCTAGGAATGAGCTGCTTTTCTACAAAGAGTGTAGATCACAGCAAGTTCAAACTCTCCTAGCTTGTACAACTTAACAAGTTGTAGTATATGCTAGTTTCGTTTCTTTTTCTAATGTAGTTTGGTAAGAAAAGAAACATCTTCATTGCCAAACACTCTACTGTGCGAAATAAGCTTGTTCAGCTCTAGGAATGAGCTGCTTTTCTACAAAGAGTGTAAAACACAGCAAGTTCAAACACCCCTAGCTTGTACAACTTAACAAGTTGTAGAATATGCTAGTTTTGTTTCCTTTCCAATGTAGTTTGGTAAGAAAAGAAACATCTTCATTGCCAAACACTCTACTGTGCGAAATAAGCTTGCTCAGTTCTAGGAATGAACTGCTTTTCTACAAAGAGTGTAGAACACAGCAAGTTCAAACTCTCCTAGTTTGTAAAACTTAACAAGTTGTAGAACATGCTAGTTTCTTTCGTTTCTAATGTAGTTTGGTAAGAAAAGAAACATCTTCATTTCAAACACTCTACTGTGCGAAATAAGCTTGTTCAGCTCTAGGAATGAGCTGCTTTTCTACAAAGAGTGTAGATCACAGCAAGTTCAAACTCTCCTAGTTTGTACAACTGAACAAGTTGTAGAATATGCTAGTTTCGTTTCATTTCTAATGTAGTTTGGTAAGAAAAGAAACCTCTTCATTTCCAAACACTCTACTGTGCGAAATAAGCTTGTTCAGCTCTAGGAATGAGCTGCTTTTCTACAAAGAGTGTAGATCACAGCAAGTTCAAACTCTCCTAGTTTGTACAACTTAACAAGTTGTACAATTTACTAGTTTTTTCTCTTTTCTAATGTAGTTTGGTAAGAAAAGAAACCTCTTCATTGCCAAACACTCTACTGTGCGAAATAAGATTGTTCAGCTCTAGGAATGAGCTGCTTTTCTACAAAGAGTGTAGATCACAGCAAGTTCAAACTCTCCTAGTTTGTACAACTTAACAAGTTGTAGAATATGGTAGTTTCATTTCGTTTCTAATGTAGTTTGGTAAGAAAAGAAACATCTTCATTGCCAAACACTCCACTGTGCGAAATAAGCTTCTTAGGAATGAGCTGCTTTTCTACAAAGAGTGTAGATCACAGCAAGTTTAAACTCTCAAGTTTGTACAACTTAACATGTTGTACAATTTACTGGTTTCTTTCATTTCTAATAATGTTTTGGTAAAAAAGAAACATCTTCATTGCCAAACACTCTACTGTGCGAAATAAGATTGTTCAGCTCTAGGAATGAGCTGCTTTTCTACAAAGAGTGTAGATCACAGCAAGTTCAAACTCTCCTAGTTTGTACAACTTAACAAGTTGTAGAATATGCTAATTTCGTTTCATTTCTAATGTAGTTTGGTAAGAAAAGAAACCTCTTCATTGCCAAACACTCTACTGTGCGAAATAAGCTTGTTCAGCTCTGGGAATGAGCTGCTTTTCTACAAAGAGTGTAGATCACATCAAGTTCAAACTCTCCTAGTTTGTACAACTTAACACGTTGTACAATTTACTGGTTTCTGTCGTTTCTAATGTAGTTTGGTAAGAAAAGAAACCTCTTCATTGCCAAACACTCTACTGTGCGAAATAAGCTTGCTCAGTTCTAGGAATGAGCTGCTTTTCTACAAAGAGTGTAGATCACAGCAAGTTCAAACTCTCCTAGTTTTAAAAACATAACAAGTTGTAGAACATGCTAGTTTCTTTCGTTTCTAATGTAGTTTGGGAAGAAAAGAAACCTCTTCATTGACAAACACTCCAGTGTGCGAAATAAGCTTGTTCAGCTCTAGGAATGAGCTGCTTTTCTACAAAGAGTGTGTAGATCACAGCAAGTTCAAACTCTCCTAGTGTGTACAACTTAACAAGTTGTAGAATATGCTAGTTTCGTTTCGTTTCTAATGTAGTTTGGTAAGAAAAGAAACATCTTCATTGCCAAACACTCTACTGTGCGAAAAAGCTTGTTCAGCTCTAAGAATGAGCTGCCTTTCTACAAAGAGTGTAGATCACAGCAAGTTCAAACTCTCCTAGTTCGTACAACCTAACACGTTGTAGAATATGCTAGTTTCGTTTGTTTCTAATGTAGTTTGGTAAGAAAAGAAACCTCTTCATTTCCAAACACTCTACTGTGCGAAATAAACTTGTTCAGCTCTAGGAATGAGCTGCTTTTCTACAAAGAGTATAGATCACAGCAAGTTCAAACTCTCTAGTTTGTACAACTTAACAAGTTGTACAATTTACTGGTTTCTTTCGTTTCTAATGTAGTTTGGTAAGAAAAGAAACCTCTTCATTGCCAAACACTCTACTGTGCGAAATAAGCTTGTTCAGCTCTAGGAATGAGCTGCTGTTCTACAAAGAGTGTAGATCACAGCAAGTTCAAACTCTCTCTAGTTTGTACAACTTATCATGTTGTAGAATATGCTAGTTTCTTTCATTTCTAATGTAGTTTGTTAAGAAAAGAAACATCTTCATTGACAAACACTCTACTGTGCGAAATAAAGCTTGTTCAGCTCTAGGAATGAGCTGCTTTTCTACAAAGAGTGTAGATCACAGCAAGTTCAAACTCTCTAGTTTGTACAACTTAACAAGTTGTACAATTTACTAGTTTCTTTCGTTTTAATGTTGTTTGGTAAGAAAAAAAAACCTCTTCATTGCCAAACACTCTACTGTGCGAAATAAGCTTGTTCAGCTCTAGGAATGAGCTGCTTTTCTACAAAGAGTGTAGATCACAGCAAGTTCAAACTCTCCTAGTTTGTACAACTTAACAAGTTGTAGAATATGCTAGTTTCGTTTCGTTTCTAATGTAGTTTGGTAAGAAAAGAAACATCTTCATTGCCAAACACTCTACTGTGCGAAATAAGCATGTTCAGCTCTAGGAATGAGCTGCTTTTCTACAAAGAGTGTAGATCACAGCAAGTTCAAACTCTCCTAGATTGTACAACTTAACAAGTTGTAGAATATGCTAGTTTCGTTTCATTTCTAATGTAGTTTGGTAAGAAAAGAAACATGTTCATTGCCAAACACTCTACTGTGCGAAATGAGCTTGTTCAGCTCTAGGAATGAGCTGCTTTTCTACAAAGAGTGTAGATCACAGCAAGTTCAAACTCTCCTAGCTTGTACAACTTAACAAGTTGTAGTATATGCTAGTTTAGTTTCTTTTTCTAATGTAGTTTGGTAAGAAAAGAAACATCTTCATTGCCAAACACTCTACTGTGCGAAATAAGCTTGTTCAGCTCTAGGAATGAGCTGCTTTTCTACAAAGAGTGTAAAACACAGCAAGTTCAAACACCCCTAGCTTGTACAACTTAACAAGTTGTAGAATATGCTAGTTTTGTTTCGTTTCCAATGTAGTTTGGTAAGAAAAGAAACATCTTCATTGCCAAACACTCTACTGTGCGAAATAAGCTTGCTCAGTTCTAGGAATGAGCTGCTTTTCTACAAAGAGTGTAGATCACAGCAAGTTCAAACTCTTCTAGTTTGTAAAACTTAACAAGTTGTAGAATATGCTAGTTTCGTTTCATTTCTAATGTAGTTTGGGAAGAAAAGAATCATCTTCAAAGCCCAACACTCTACTGTGCGAAATAAGCTTGTTCAGCTCTAGGAATGAGCTGCTTTTCTACAAAGAGTGTAGATCACAGCAAGTTCAAAATCTCCTAGTTTGTACAACTGAACAAGTTATAGAATATGCTAGTTTCGTTTCATTTCTAATGTAGTTTGGTAAGAAAAGAAACATCTTCATTGCCAAACACTCTACTGTGCGAAATAAGCTTGTTCAGCTGTAGGAATGAGCTGCTTTTCTACAAAGAGTGTAGATCACAGCAAGTTGAAACTCTCCTAGTTTGTATAACATAACAAGTTGTAGAATATGCTAGTTTCGCTCTGTTTCTAATGTAGTTTGGGAAGAAAAGAAACAACTTCATTGCCAAACACTCTACTGTGCGAAATAAGCTTTTTCAGCTCTAGGAATGAGTTGCTTTTCTACAAAGAGGTTAGATCACAGCAAGTTCAAACTCTCCTAGTTTGTACAACTTAACAAATTGTAGAAAATGCTAGTTTTGTTTCGATTCCAATGTAGTTTGGTAAGAAAAGAAACATCTTCATTACCAAACACTCTACTGTGCGAAATAAGCTTGTTCAGCTCTAGGAATGAGCTGCTCTTCTACAAAGAGTGTAGATCACAGCAATTTCAAACTCTCCTAGTTTGTACTACTTAAAAAGTTGTACAAGTTACTGGTTTCTTTCGTTTCTAATGTAGTTTGGTGAGAAGAGAAACCTCTTCATTGCCAAACACTCTACTGTGCGAAATAAGCTTGTTCAGCTCTAGGAATGAGCTGCTTTTCTACAAAGAGTGTAGATCACCGCAAGTTCACACTCTCCTAGTTTGTACAACTTAACAAGTTGTACAATTTACTGGTTTCTTTCGTTTCTAATGTAGTTTGGTAAGAAAAGAAACCTCTTCATTGCCAAACACTCTACTGTGCGAAATAAGGTTGTTCAGCTCTAGGAATGAGCTGCTTTTCTACAAAGAGTGTAGATCACAGCAAGTTCAAACTCTCCTAGTTTGTACAACTTAACAAGTTGTAGAATATGCTAGTTTCGTTTCGTTTCTATTGTAGTTTAGTAAGAAAAGCAACATCTTCATTGCCAAACACTCTACTGTGCAAAATAAGCATGTTCAGCTCTAGGAATGAGCTGCTTTTCTACAAAGAGTGTAGATCACAGCAAGTTCAAACTCTCCTAGTTTGTACAACTTAAGAAGTTGTAGAATATGCTAGTTTCGTTTCATTTCTAATGTAGTTTGGTAAGAAAAGAAACATGTTCATTGCCAAACACTCTACTGTGCGAAAAAGCTTGTTCAGCTCTAAGAATGAGCTGCCTTTCTACAAAGAGTGTAGATCACAGCAAGTTCAAACTCTCCTAGTTCGTACAACCTAACAAGTTGTAGAATATGCTAGTTTCGCTTTGTTTCTAATGTAGTTTGGTAAGAAAAGAAACCTCTTCATTTCCAAACGCTCTACTGTGCGAAATAAGCTTGTTCAGCTCTAGGAATGAGCTGCTTTTCTACAAAGAGTGTAGATCACAGCAAGTTCAAACTCTCCTAGTTTGTAGAACTTAACAAGTTGTACAATTTACTGGTTTCTTTCGTTTCTAATATAGTTTGGTAAGAAAAGAAACCTCTTCATTGCCAAACACTCTACTGTGCGAAATAAGCTTGTTCAGCTCTAGGAATGAGCTGCTTTTCTACAAAGAGTGTAGATCACAGCAAGTTCAAACTCTCCTAGATTGTACAACTTAACAAGTTGTAGAATATGCTAGTTTCGTTTCATTTCTAATGTAGTTTGGTAAGAAAAGAAACATGTTCATTGCCAAACACTCTACTGTGCGAAATGAGCTTGTTCAGCTCTAGGAATGAGCTGCTTTTCTACAAAGAGTGTAGATCACAGCAAGTTCAAACTCTCTAGCTTGTACAACTTAACAAGTTGTAGTACATGCTAGTTTAGTTTCTTTTCTAATGTAGTTTGGTAAGAAAAGAAACATCTTCATTGCCAAACACTCTACTGTGCGAAATAAGCATGTTCAGCTCTAGGAATGAGCTGCTTTTCTACAAAAAGTGTGTAAAACACAGCAAGTTCAAACACTCTAGCTTGTACAACTTAACAAGTTGTAGAATATGCTAGTTTTGTTTCGTTTCCAATGTAGTTTGGTAAGAAAAGAAACATCTTCATTGCCAAACACTCTACTGTGCGAAATAAGCTTGCTCAGTTCTAGGAATGAGCTGCTTTTCTACAAAGAGTGTAGATCACAGCAAGTTCAAACTCTCCTAGCTTGTACAACTTAACAAGTTGTAGTATATGCTAGTTTCGTTTCTTTTTCTAATGTAGTTTGGTAAGAAAAGAAACATCTTCATTGCCAAACACTCTACTGTGCGAAATAAGCTTGTTCAGCTATAGGAATGAGCTGCTTTTCTACAAAGAGTGTAAAACACAGCAAGTTCAAACTCCCCTAGCTTGTACAACTTAACAAGTTGTAGAACATGCTAGTTTTGTTTCGTTTCCAATGTAGTTTGGTAAGAAAAGAAACATCTTCATTACCAAACACTCTACTGTGCGAAATAAGCTTGTTCAGCTCTAGGAATGAGCTGCTCTTCTACAAAGATTGTAGATCACAGCAAGTTCAAACTCTCCTAGTTTGTACAACGTAAAAAGTTGTACAAATTCTGCTTTCTTTCGTTTCTAATGTAGTTTGGTAAGAAAAGAAACCTCTTCATTGCCAAACACTCTACTGTGCGAAATAAGCTTGCTCAGTTCTAGGAATGAGCTGCTTTTCTACAAAGAGTGTAGATCACAGCAAGTTCAAACTCTCCTAGTTTGTAAAACTTAACAAGTTGTAGAACATGCTAGTTTCTTTCGTTTCTAATGTAGTTTGGTAAGAAAAGAAACATCTTCATTTCCAAACACTCTACTGTGCGAAAAAGCTTGTTCAGCTCTAAGAATGAGCTGCTTTTCTACAAAGAGTGTAGATCACAGCAAGTTCAAACTCTCTAGTTTGTACAACCTAACAAGTTGTAGAATATGCTAGTTTCGCTTTCATTTCTAATGTAGTTTGGTAAGAAAAGAAACCTCTTCATTTCCAAACACTCTACTGTGCGAAATGAGCGTGTTCAGCTCTAGGAATGAGCTGCTTTTCTACAGAGTGTAGATCACAGCAAGTTCAAACTCTCCTAGTTTGTACAACTTAACAAGTTGTACAATTTACTGGTTTCTTTCGTTTCTAATGTAGTTTGGTAAGAAAAGAAACCTCTTCATTGCCAAACACTCTACTGTGCGAAATAAGCTTGTTCAGCTCTAGGAATGAGCTGCTTTTCTACAAAGAGTGTAGATCACAGCAAGTTCAAAATCTCCTAGTTTGTACAACTGAACAAGTTATAGAATATGCTAGTTTCGTTTCATTTCTAATGTAGTTTGGTAAGAAAAGAAACATCTTCATTGCCAAACACTCTACTGTGCGAAATAAGCTTGTTCAGCTGTAGGAATGAGCTGCTTTTCTACAAAGAGAGTAGATCACAGCAAGTTGAAACTCTCCTAGTTTGTATAACATAACAAGTTGTAGAATATGCTAGTTTCGCTCTGTTTCTAATGTAGTTTGGGAAGAAAAGAAACAACTTCATTGCCAAACACTCTACTGTGCGAAATAAGCTTTTTCAGCTCTAGGAATGAGTTGCTTTTCTACAAAGAGGTTAGATCACAGCAAGTTCAAACTCTCCTAGTTTGTACAACTTAACAAATTGTAGAAAATGCTAGTTTTGTTTCGATTCCAATGTAGTTTGGTAAGAAAAGAAACATCTTCATTACCAAACACTCTACTGTGCGAAATAAGCTTGTTCAGCTCTAGGAATGAGCTGCTTTTCTACAAAGAGTGTAGATCACAGCAATTTCAAACTCTCCTAGTTTGTACTACTTAAAAAGTTGTACAAGTTACTGGTTTCTTTCGTTTCTAATGTAGTTTGGTGAGAAAAGAAACCTCTTCATTTAGTAAACACTCTACTGTGCGAAATAAGCTTGTTCAGCTCTAGGAATGAGCTGCTTTTCTACAAAGAGTGTAGATCACTGCTTTTCAACAAGTTCACACTCTCTAGTTTGTACAACTTAACAAGTTGTACAATTTTCTGGTTTCTTTCGTTTCTAATGTAGTTTGGTAAGAAAAAGAAACATCTTCATTGCCAAACACTCTACTGTGCGAAATAAGCTTGTTCAGCTCTAGGAATGAGCTGCTTTTCTACAAAGAGTGTAGATCACAGCAAGTTCAAACTCTCTAGTTTGTACAACTTAACAAGTTGTAGAATATGCTAGTTTCGTTTCTGTTTCTAATGTAGTTTGGTAAGAAAAGAAACATCTTTCATTGCCAAACACTCTACTGTGCGAAATAAGCACAGCTCTAGGAATGAGCTGCTTTTCTACAAAAGAGTGTAGATCACAGCAAGTTCAAACTCTCTAGTTTTGTACAACTTAACAAGTTGTAGAATATGCTAGTTTAGTTTCGTTTCTAATGTAGTTTGGTAAGAAAAGAAACATCTTCATTGCCAAACACTCTACTGTGCAAAAAAAGCTTGTTCAGCTCTAAGAATGAGCTGCTTTTCTACAAAGAGTGTAGATCACAGCAAGTTCAAACTCTCCTAGTTTGTACAACCCTAACACATTGTAGAATATGCTGGTTTCTTTTTGTTTCTAATGTAGTTGGTAAGAAAAGAAACATCTTCATTGCCAAACGCTCTACTGTGCGAAATAAGCTTGTTCAGCTCTAGGAATGAGCTGCTTTTCTACAAAGAGTGTAGATCACAGCAAGTTCAAACTCTCCTAGTTTGTACAACTTAACAAGTTGTACAATTTACTGGTTTCTTTCGTTTCTAATGTAGTTTGGTAAGAAAAGAAACCTCTTCATTGCCAAACACTCTACTGTGCGAAAAAAGCTTGTTCAGCTCTAGGAATGAGCTGCTTTTCTACAAAGAGTGTAGATCACAGCAAGTTCAAACTCTCCTAGTTTGTACAACTTAACAAGTTGTAGAATATGCTAGTTTCTTTCATTTCTAATGTAGTTTGGTAAGAAAAGAAACGTCTTCATTGCCAAACACTCTACTGTGCGAAATAAGCTTGTTCAGCTCTAGGAATGAGCTGCTTTTCTACAAAGAGTGTAGATCACAGCAAGTTCAAACTCTTCTAGTTTGTACAACTTAACAAGTTGTACAATTTACTGGTTTCTTTCGTTTCTAATGTAGTTTGGTAAGAAAAGAAACATCTTCATTGCCAAACACTCTACTGTGCGAAATAAGCTTGTTCAGCTCTAGGAATGAGCTGCTTTTCTACAAAGAGTGTAGATCACAGCAAGTTCAAACTCTCCTAGTTTGTACAACTTAACAAGTTGTAGAATATGCTAGTTTCGTTTCATTTCTAATGTAGTTTGGTAAGAAATGAAACATCTTCATTGCCAAACACTCTACTGTGCGAAATAAGCTTGTTCAGCTCTAGGAATGAGCTGCTTTTCTACAAAGAGTGTAGATCACAGCAAGTTCAAACTCTCTAGATTGTACAACTTAACAAGTTGTAGAATATGCTAGTTTCGTTTCATTTCTAATGTAGTTTGGTAAGAAAAGAAACATCTTCATTGCCAAACACTCTACTGTGCGAAATGAGCTTGTTCAGCTCTAGGAATGAGCTGCTTTTCTACAAAGAGTGTAGATCACAGCAAGTTCAAACTCTCCTAGCTTGTACAACTTAACAAGTTGTAGAATATGCTAGTTTTCATTTCGTTTCTAATGTAGTTTGGTAAGAAAAGAAACATCTTCATTGCCAAACACTCTACTGTGCGAAATAAGCTTGTTCAGCTCTAGGAATGAGCTGCTTTTCTACAAAGAGTGTAGATCACAGCAAGTTCAAACTCTCTAGTTTGTACAACTGAACAAGTTGTAGAATATGCTAGTTTCGTTTCATTTTTCTAATGTAGTTTGGTAAGAAAAGAAACATCTTCATTGCCAAACACTCTACTGTGCGAAATAAACATTCAGCTCTAGGAATGAGCTGCTTTTCTACAAAGAGAGTAGATCACAGCAAGTTGAAACTCTCTAGTTTGTATAACATAACAAGTTGTAGAATATGCTAGTTTCTTTCTGTTTCTAATGTAGTTTGGGAAGAAAAGAAACAACTTCATTGCCAAACACTCTACTGTGCTAAATAAGCTTTTTCAGCTAGGAATGAGTTGCTTTTCTACAAAGAGTGTAGATCACAGCAAGTTCAAACTCTCTACTAGTTTGTACAACCTGCTTTTCTAACAAGTTGTAGAATATGCTAGTTTCTAGTTTCTTTGTTTCTAATGTAGTTTGGTAAGAAAAGAAACCTCTTCATTTCCAAACACTCTACTGTGCGAAATAAGCTTGTTCAGCTCTAGGAATGAGCTGCTTTTCTACAAAGAGTGTAGATCACAGCAAGTTCAAACTCCTAGTTTGTACAACTTAACAAGTTGTACAATTTGCTAGTTTCTTTTCGTTTCTAATGTAGTTTGGTAAGAAAAGAAACCTCTTCATTGCCAAACACTCTACTGTGCGAAATAAGCTTGTTCAGCTCTAGGAATGAGCTGCTTTTCTACAAAGAGTGTAGATCACAGCAAGTTCAAACTCTCCTGGTTTGTACAACTTAACAAGTTGTAGAATATGCTAGTTTCGTTTCGTTTCTAATGTAGTTTGGTAAGAAAAGAAACATCTTCATTGCCAAACACTCTACTGTGCGAAATAAGCTTGTTCAGCTCTAGGAATGAGCTGCTTTTCTACAAAGAGTGTAGATCACAGCAAGTTCAAACTCTTCCAGTTTGTACAACTAGTAACAAGTTGTAGAATATGGTAGTTTCAGTTTTCGTTTCTAATGTAGTTTGGTAAGAAAAGAAACATCTTCATTGCCAAACACTCTACTGTGCAAAAATAAGCTCTGTTCTAGTAATGAGCTGCTTTTCTACAAAGAGTGTAGATCACAGCAAGTTCAAACTCTCTAGTTTGTACAACTTAACAAGTTGTACAATTTTACTAGTTTTTTTCATTTCTAATGTAGTTTGGTAAGAAAAGAAACATCTTCATTGCCAAACACTCTACTGTGCGAAATAAGCTTGTTCAGCTCTAGGAATGAGCTGCTTTTCTACAAAGAGTGTAGATCACAGCAAGTTCAAACTCTCCTAGTTTGTACAACTTAACAAGTTGTAGAATATGCTAGTTTCGTTTCGTTTCTAATGTAGTTTGGTAAAAAAGAAACCTCTTCATTGCCAAACACTCTACTGTGCGAAATAAGCTTGTTCAGCTCTAGGAATGAGCTGCTTTTCTACAAAGAGTGTAGATCACAGCAAGTTCAAACTCTCTAGCTTGTAAAACTTAACAAGTTGTAGTATATGCTAGTTTCGTTTCTTTTCTAATGTAGTTTGGTAAGAAAAGAAACATCTTCATTGCCAAACACTCTACTGTGCGAAATAAGCTTGTTCAGCTCAGCTCTAGGAATGAGCTGCTTTTCTACAAAACAGTGTAAAACACAGCAAGTTCAAACTCTTCTAACACTCTACAACTTAACAAGTTGTAGAATATGCTAGTTTTGTTTCGTTTTTAGTAATGTAGTTTGGTAAGAAAAGAAACATCTTCATTACCAAACACTCTACTGTGCGAAATAAGCCTGTTCAGCTCTAGGAATGAGCTGCTCTTCTACAAAGATTGTAGATCACAGCAAGTTCAAACTCTCCTAGTTTGTTTGTACAACGTAAAAAGTTGTACAAATTCTGGTTTCTTTTCGTTTCTAATGTAGTTTGGTAAGAAAAGAAACCTCTTCATTGCCAAACACTCTACTGTGCGAAATAAGCTTGCTCAGTTCTAGGAATGAGCTGCTTTTCTACAAAGAGTGTAGATCACAGCAAGTTCAAACTCTCCTAGTTTGTAAAACTTAACAAGTTGTAGAACATGCTAGTTTCTTTCGTTTCTAATGTAGTTTGGTAAGAAAAGAAACATCTTCATTTCCAAACACTCTACTGTGCGAAAAAGCTTGTTCAGCTCTAAGAATGAGCTGCTTTTCTACAAAGAGTGTAGATCACAGCAAGTTCAAACTCTCCTAGTTTGTACAACCTAACAAGTTGTAGAATATGCTAGTTTCGCTTTGTTTCTAATGTAGTTTGGTAAGAAAAGAAACCTCTTCATTTCCAAACACTCTACTGTGCGAAATAAGCTTGTTCAGCTCTAGGAATGAGCTGCTTTTCTACAGAGTGTAGATCACAGCAAGTTCAAACTCTCCTAGTTTGTACAACTTAACAAGTTGTACAATTTACTGGTTTCTTTCGTTTCTAATGTAGTTTGGTAAGAAAAGAAACCTCTTCATTGCCAAACACTCTACTGTGCGAAATAAGCTTGTTCAGCTCTAGGAATGAACTGCTTTTCTACAAAAGAGTGTAGATCACAGCAAGTTCAAACTCTCTCTAGTTTGTACAACTTAACAAGTTGTAGTATATGCTAGTTTCGTTTCTTTTCTAATGTAGTTTGGTAAGAAAAGAAACATCTTCATTGCCAAACACTCTAGTGTGCGAAATAAGCTTGTTCAGCTCTAGGAATGAGCTGCTTTTCTACAAAGAGTG
>JAEOAD010001146.1:0-28227 GCA_036365145.1 Orientallactaga sibirica | reverse complement strand
GAATGCTTTGATTGTGGGAAAGCCTTCATGTCCAAATCATATCTTATTGAGCATCAGAGAACTCAAACAGTTGAAAAGCCATATGAATGTACTGAATGTGTGAAAGCTTTCATCGTCAAGTCATAGCTAAAGAATCAGAGAACTCACACAGATGAGAAGCCATATTAGTGTACTAAATGTGGGAAAGCCATCATCTCCATGTCAGGTCTTAATAAGTATCAAAAAAATTCACACGGGTGAAAAGCCCTGTGAATGTTTCGAATGTGGGAAAGCCTTCATCACCAATCAGAACTTAATAAGCATCAGAGAACTCACAAGGGAGAAGACATATGAATGGAATAAATGTGGTAAAAGCTTCATGTCCAAGATACATCTCACACTGATTAGAGAACTCAGACAGATGAAAAGACCTTTTATTGCATGTCAGATATTTATAATCATCAGAAAATATAGGGAAAATTATTTATAATTCAAGTGTTGTTAAACATTACAGAACATCCAGGTGAGAATCCATATGAATATAATGAGTGTTGGAAAGTTCATGTTCAAATCACAGCTCACTATGCATCAGGGAACTCATAGGAATGAAACGATGTGAATATAACATGTGGAAACACATTCCAGTGATTATTAATGTAATGAATGTGGAAAAGCTTTTTCCACAAGTCAACTCTGTGTGCATCTTGGGTGAAAAGTCTTACTAATGTACTAAAATTGAGAAAGCCTTCTTACTGAAATCATAAGTCACAGATTATAAGAGAACACACAGGTGAGAAGCCAGTTGAACATAATAAATTTGAAAAATGTTTCTTATGGAAGTAAACACTAATTTTGCATTAGAGAACTCACATAGGAGAGAAACCAAAACCATATGAATACAAATGTGTAAATGCATTCATCTCCCAATCACAGTTCACTGGGCATCAGAAAGCACAAAGGTGAGAAACCATGTAAATGTAATTCATGTGTAAAAGCTTTTAGCTGTCAGTCATAACCTACTAAGTGTGAGGGAGTTCATATTTGAATTCATATGTGAATGCAATGAATGCTGAAACCCTGAAAATAATATTAGTGAATCTGAAAAAATGCATTTTATTCTTTAAGTCATACCTTAGTGAATTTCTGAAAATGTCAAATTTCTTCTTCTGTAATTGGTTTGTGGGAAGTATATGGATTGATTTAGGAACTTGTACTTGAGGAGCCATGCTTCATGGGCAATTGTGATGATTGAAAATGCTAAAAACAGAATGGAGTATGGGTATAAGAAATTTTGATAGTAGCATTTTGTGTGATAAGTACTTGCTGTATTCTGAGTAGTTCATGGGATCTGGAAGAATGTTGAATTTAAAAGGAATCATCTGTTATCTCAAACCCATGGTCATGTGTTTATGTGGGCCGGAGCAAAATTTGGATGTTTGGATGCAAATTTCCTCCTCTAGCCTCATGTTTTTGTTCAATTTAAGTTGACCTGGAACTTATTATGTACTCTCAGGCTGGCCCCTAACTCACAGTTATCCATCAATCTCTGCATTCAGAGTGTGGGAATAAAAAGAATATGCCAATATGCCCAGCTGTTATTGAATTTTTAGTGTGTGTAATTTATATACAATGTAATGAATGTCAGAACAATATCTGAAATATGATTATCAAAGTGTTTTAAAGGATTTAGGAGATAATTAATTGGGTAAAGTGCATACCATGCAAGCACAAGGGGGTGACGTTGGATCACCAGTACCTATGAAAAAGTGCTAGTTGTGGGGTTGGAAGAATTGTTCACTGCCTGCAAAGCCCAGGGACTGGTGACTAATTCCCCAGTACCTACATAAAGGCAATTATTCTGGATTTTGTTTGCAGCAGGTAGAAGCCCTGGCATCAACCTTTTCTTTCATTCTCTGTCTCTCTCTGCCCTTACAAATAAAAATTAAATGTACAAAATATTTTAAAGTGCAGAATACCCACAGAATGGGAGAAAATTTTCACCAGCTATACAACTGACAAAGGCCTAATTTCTAGAATCTACAAAGAACTCCAAAACCTAAACAATAAATCACCAATCAACCCACTCACAAAGTGGGGCAGAGAACTGCACAGGGAGTTCTCAGAGGAAGAAATACAAATAGCAAACACACATTTAAGAAAATGTTCAACATCCCTAATCATCAGGGAAATGCAAATTAAAACAACAATGAGATTCCACCTTACCCCAGTAAGGATGGCTAACATTAAAAAAAACAATGAAAACAAATGCTGGTGAGGCTGTGGAGAAATAGGAACAAGTCTTCACTGTTGGTGGGAATGTAAAATGGTTCAACCACTATGGACAGCTATATGGAGACTATTGAAAAGGATGGCCATAGACTTACCAGTGGATCCAGTTATTCCCTTATTGGGCATTTACCTAAAGGCCCCAAGCCTCAGATCAGAAACATTTGCTCAACCATGTTTATAGCTGCTCAATTCATAATAGCAAAGAGCTGGAATCAACCCAGGTGTCCATCACTAGATGAATGGATAACAAAGGTGTGGTATATCTATACTATGGAATTCTACGTAGCAGTAAGGAAAGATGAAATAAGGAAATTTGAAAAAAATGGTCAAACATGGAACAGATCATCCTCAGTGAGCTCACCCAAGCACAAAAAGATAATCGTCGCATGGTCTCATTTATCTGTCGCCCCTAACCGGATTCCACGTGACATGTGGCCAAACCTAATAAACACTCTGAGGACGAGACACGAAGGAGGGTGGGATGGAGGGAGGGTAATGGTGGGAGGAAATCAGAGGGGTGGGAGGGAGGACAAGGGGATACAAATTGGGACCCAAAAGGGAAAAATAATACAAAACCCTTTACTCTGAACAACAGGCTAAAACAGTGATCCTTCAGCAGGCCTACGGAGGGAATACTCGAACCACAGGAACCTGGAGAGAACATGATGAAGGCCAACTTTAATCTTGTCCTGCTTCTCTTTCTCTTCTCTCTCTCTCTCTCTCTCTCTCTCTCTCTTTCTCTCTCTCTCCCTCTCCTCTCTATACTCACTTTCTCTATTACATTATATATCTTTTTCCTCCCTCACCTTCCTAGGTGCAGACTTATAACTCCCAGTGCCAGCAAGGGGTTAACTTCCACAATGAGCTATTGATCTGAAACACCTACAAGGTTTCCCAAAAAAGACAGACTTCTGTCAGAGTACTTTGTGACCCACCAAAGGTTAATGGTAAGACCCTACTGTCGAAGACAGCATACGTGTGCAAGACCAAACACAGAGAGACCTGGCCAGAATCTGGAAGAAGGTCAGTCCCCAGACAGTTAGCGAGTCTAGTACCAGAGGGTGCTACATGAGCAACTGGGGGAAAATGTCTGACATTGGTCCAAACAACTTGCAGTCTAAGATACCCAGCAGGAAACCATCTGACGTAATTCTCATACAAGTGCAGTAGTGGCAAACAGCCATGGGGGGTAACCAACTGTTCTTGATTTGGCTAATAGATCCACTCAGTGGAGTGGAACTCATTCCTGGAACTGGGAAATAAGTCAAAGCCATGTACAAAAAATGAGCTCAGTCTCCAAGATCTAGTGGCCACCAAAAGTAGGCTAGAAGAGAGCCAATGCATATAAAGTTCCCTCAAAACATATATGGTTATCCCTTCTATCTAGTACTAACTTCTCTCTCCGTTGGAGAATTTGCTTATCTCTTTTCAGGTGGACAATGAACCTGAAGGGAGGATCAGCTAACCACACCTCACCAGCTGAAACCATAGAACAACGCAGGAAGGGCAAGAATACAGCGCTCAAGGCGATCACAACACCAGAAAAAGGCTGAAGGAGATAAATACAGAGAACATCCAACTCCAGTCATTAGCCAGATATCCAGAGACACAGAGGCTCCCAAAACCTCATCAAGGAAGCAGAACTAAAATGACCCCAATGTGGCTCAGGGAACTACATGGAAAAGATTGTTAGAGTCACAAGTTGGGGCATTATGCACAGAGACTGGGGCCTATCCACCAGAACTCTTGAGCAAACTCACAATGCATGATAAACATTCCCCATTGATGAGGGCCCTTTGAAAGTGGGAGGAAGGGGAGGAGGACAATGGAACCAATACTATGAATGTAAGCCACATTTAGGGAGCAAGAAGAGGCTCTCATCAGATCATTATCAGTTATATAAATAGGTATCACTTTCCTTAAAAGCAATTTGCTATGTTGTAAAGACCCTTCAATAAGTTCACACGCTTTGACCCAGTAATTCTTTCAAAAGGTTCTGTTAAGAACCTAGACTCATAGATGGTTTATGTCGCCTTATTTGTTAAGGTTCACTTGGAAACATTTTAATGTTAAATTAGTGATGGGCACAGCTTTATATTTAGACACGAAACCATCACTAGAATCTAGAATCTGGTTGATAAAGGATTCTTTCTTTCTTTCTTTTCTTTCTTTCTTTCTTTCTTTCTTTCTTTTTTTTTTTTTTTTTTTGAGGATCTCACTCTAGCCCAGGCTGACCTGGAACTCACTCTATAGTCTCAGGTTGGCCTTGAACTCATGGCGATCCTCTTACTTCTGCCTCCTAAGTGCTGGGATTAAAGGCATGTGCCACCACTCCCAGCTTAAGGATTCTTAATATAATATTAAGATAAAAATATATGACAGCAATCATTATTCTAGCCTTATATCCTCTTATACTTTCCTTGATGTTGTATTCTTATTTTCTTCTGGTGTATGGGTCCTAAAGGACAATGTGTTTATTTAAGTCAAATTAAACTTTGAAAATAGTGAAAAATATACTTCATCTCCGTAAATATATATCCTGGTTCTAACCAGTAGATCATGTACGACATCAGGAAGACTATATTCTACAGTTACATGGATGTATAATAAGGTGTGATATTTGAAACACTATGCCTGTTGCCTTAAGGTTTGCATTGGTAACAGAAATCGTCTGATCAAGGTATAATACCCATAAACCCACCTCCAACAATACACTCTTTCCAGGAGGTGTTAATTTCCAAATCTCCATCAGCTGGAAACCTAGCATTCAGAACACATAAGTTTATGGGAGATACCTGAATCAAATGACCACATTCTACCCTGAAACCCTGATAGCCCTACATGATATAAAATACAATGTCTTCAGTCCAATTTTAAATATACCCATAGATTTATCTATCCTAATGATGTCCAAACATGGCCATAGTTGAAGATGTTTTAAAGGTGCTGTGATAGCAAAAAATTCCTCCAAATGTATAGTGGCACAGTATAAACAGTCACACTGCAAAAGATGTGATTGGACATAAAAAATATTCAGCTAATAGAAGATTTATACATGGTGAACATCAAATTCTGTAGGTTCCAGTCCAACAACTATAGAAAGTGACTAATCTCCAAGTCTGATAATTCTATTCAGCAAGAAATCTCTGGAGTTCCAATTCTGCCCCTCCAGCTAAGCTACTCACAGTCCTGGAAAACCTTTTCTTGTACTGGCAGCTCTACTTAGCAGTCATCCTGTGTTTCTGGCTTCCACACTGGGTCTCCACTGAAACCCAGAGTCCATCTTCACAGCTCCATCAGGTCTGTATGCAGGCACCAGCAAACCTGATTCACACTGTCCATGTTACAAGTTCAATTATTCTGTTGTCCCTGAATTTCTTATACTCCATACTACCAGGTGGGGTGCCAGTATGTTAATTGAGGGGGGAATAAAACAGACTTTGAAGAAGAGGACACACCTTAAGCATGCAGACCCCTTAAATAGAGTCTACATTTTTCCTGTTGCTCCAATGCATGCCAACTTCAGGACAAAGAATTTGTTCTTTGTCTATGGTGGAGGCAGCCCAACCCAGACCTTAAAATCTCTGAGAGTTTCTCACTTTTCAGTCCATGGATGACCTAAGACTCCAGGAGCCTTTCATGTATCATCCCACTAGACAACCCCAACATTATGAGTACCCAGATGCTCCCTCCTAATCCATGTACAAGATGACTATTAACCTAGGGTTTATATCAGAGTAACAAAAGATGGCCCTGGCTGGTAACAGGACTTTATGGTAATCAGGTTGTAAGTTTAAAAAACTCATTGATATTAATCTGGCCATGATAATCATTATGAAAGACTAGATTTAAAGTTCTTAACCAAGTTTCCTATATTCTTCTATTTGTCAACCTTTTACTAATTAATAAGTTTATTATATCTTAAAAAGACAAATGAACAAAAAAACCTGTAACCATAAAATGGTTCCTGTCTTGTTCATGATGTTTTATTGGGTGATTATAATTGAGATTTTTGTCTAAGTATTATTAAATGTGATTTTGCCATTGTGACTTTGTTCTTAGGGAAACTGAAGAAACTCCTCCTGTCCCAGGAAAGCCTGCAATGTACATACAATGTTACTTTAGTTTGTCTAGACGTCATATATTCTACCATTTGTAAATATTGCCTTAGGTTAAACTTAAGCATAAATGATTAAAGGTAATTCTTGAAGAAATCACTTTATGTGTACCATAATTTCTCTAATGTATGTTAAAGATCAGACCAATGTAGTTCAGCAATGATGCGGATTGGCTTTTTTTCTCAAATTTTATATACTCAGGCTCAGTCAAGGTTTTACTTAAGTAATTGTCTCATTTCTTGTATCTTTAGTTCATTGCATATATATATATATATATATATATATATATATATATATATATATATATATATATATATTTAAGACATGTTTCCTGCTCTAAAAAGTGATCTTAAACGCTACTGTTTGACTTCCAGTTTAGGTATTTAAACTAATGAAAGATGTTACCAAATAGAAATGTCAAAACTTGATGTTGCCTTACTTGACATGTTCTGCCTATAGTTATAACTATTAAATATTTAAATAATAAGATGTACCTACCTTCTAAAAAGCTGTTTCTCTGTATTTCTCTTGTCTTATTTGTTTACATAGTTCAAACAATTCTTTATAATAAGGTGATTACTTATCATGTCATACATCATATTAGAATAAAGAAAAGTTAAAGGCTTTTAGGGCAAAGTTATGCCTTGTAAGTGTAATAAAATTTCATGCTAATTATGTACCATACTACATAGACTTTGGTACTGATGCTGTAATTTTTGTACGGTTTTAAGGCCATAGTATGTATTACATCTTCTGTCCACTAGTAAAGTTATCTTTCTTCTTGACTCCACAACACAGATACAGATATCCCTCTACAAATTACCCATTTGTTGTGACATCAGAAGAGATTTGCCCTGGACTCACACTGATGTAAAAATACACTTATTCTCCACTTTATCTATGCTGCCAGTTTTAAGCTTTATATATCAAAATCAAGGTTAACAAGATCAAGATATTTTAATGAGTTTTGTCTATTTATTTAAACTCTATCTGAATGCGACATAAAAATCAAATCTAAGCCTTTATTTTGTTACATAGGACACCTGTTTACAACTATAGGTTTCTTAAGTGTTCTACTCATATTTTTTCTTATTGAGTAAGATGTCTATTTATTTGCTTTCAACTTCTTCTAATAAATAAAACTAGGCCTAATAATATAAAATGTATTTCATTGTATTTTATAACCAATGTAATTATATAATATGTAATTTCATTATGTTTATAAGATAAACAATTGCCTGGAGGCTTCCTGGAGAGATGCTGCTCTTCAGTCCACCCTGGTCTTCAGTACACACTGGAAAGCAGCTAACACCAAGCAGCAAGTACCAAGCGGCAAACACCAAGCAGCAAGCACCAAGCAGTGAGCAGCACTGGCAGCCAGGTGGGAGAGAGAGAGCCTTTCTTCCCAGAGCTTCTCTTTATCAACCAGCCCCCTCCTCCAAGAGGGGCCACCCACTCTGGGGGAAGGGCTCACCCCTGGGGGGAAGGATTCTTCCTTTAGTTAATCCTTCCTAGAGGCAGCTTCAGAGACACACTTATGAGGAATGTCTGTGGGTTACTAAACAAATCAAGTTGACACAAACTTAACCATTCACACCATCCTAGTTAACAATTCCTTCTTTCCTTATTACTTATATTATCATTATTTTTCAACCTTAAATATAATGTTCATGTCATCTGTAAATGTCATGTCACATGTAAGAAAACCCATACATCGATCAAAAACCAGATCATGATGGCTAATAGATTTGACATGATCTACGTGTTTCTTTCCTAATGGCTCTGATAACTGTCACTCCTGAAAATCTGCCTCCTTATCTGTTCATAAGATTGATGTGGGATATATAATAGCCTAATATGAACCCAAACTACAAAATGAAGTTTGGCAAATGGGAAACTAAGATCTAAAACTCCCCAAAGCCACACCTGTGTCACTAATACTTCAATGATGGACTACAAAGGTGGACTAAAATGATTGTGGAGGTAAATATTACCAATCCAGGACCAATAATATTTTGCACTGTATTAGCCTTTTCATGGCCAATAATATTATTTCTCTAAATGGACCTGACCTGTCTCTGTATTAATGATGTACACAAAAAGAAACTTGTAAAACTAAGCTTCATATTTAGTTAACTTCTTAATCTCTATCATATATAAATTTAATGTAATTTATTTAAAACCAACCTAGATATTTATTGCTATAAGTTAAGACATCTCATAGCTCTACTCTTTTCAAATTAAACATATCCTATCTTACATGTACTTTATTCCACTGATTATAATGTTCACCCTCTCTTTTGGTCCTTGCATACTCAGATGACTCACTGAATTCCTCCAAGACAGATTTGCCTTCATGTCACATCCAGCCACTGAATTCTTTGTGGCCACTGAATATCAGCCCCTAAACATCCAACTTCCACAGGACTTCATGGGACACCCCGCGAGCCCTCCTGCCCCACTCAGCTTGAAGTAGTTTGAGATGCGTTATCACTTCCCCATCCTGGCTGACACAGTCCTCCCCTAGATGCCCCATACATCCCCCATATTTCCCAATCTTTTTTATCTTTCCAGAGTCTGGACTAAAGGATGAATAGCCCTCCCTGAAAACTAGAGTGAACTAACCAGTTAATAACTCTCCTTAAAACTAGCAGGCAATAAAGAATTCACAGAGACATGGAACCTTGATAGCCTACTCCAAATTGATAAACTTCTCTTAGTTCAGAAAACCTTGAGGGAACAGAAACCATCTGGTGGGATATCCTCCCTAGGCAATTTGGCTTAAAAAGATTATTCTGTGCAAGGACACAAATAACTACAGTTCTTTATTTCCCTTGAACCTACAGCTGATACCGCCTGTTTTTCTGATGATTCTCCTAAACTTGCACCCCAGCTTGGACTAGTGCTTTAGCCTTTATCCCATAGGAAAGCTAATGTCCCTTGCTGTTTCTCACAATAAACAGTCAATCTGTAGAAATCAAGTCCAGTGTTCTCTTTTGCTTTTCTTTTACAGTTTCTTTTTTTTAATTTGAGAGCAATAAAGAGAGAGGGAGAAAGGGCAGGCCAGCAGCCTCAGAATATGTGAATGAATTCCAGACGTGCACACCCACTTGCACCCTTGCATCACTTTTTGCATCTGGCTAAACGTGGGACCTGGAGAATTAAATGGGAGTTCTTAGGCTTCCCAGGCAGGAGCCTTAACCACTAAGCCTGGGGGACATGATCTTTCTTATGTTACAGTTGATAACTGGCTAGACATGATCATCATAGTGTTATAGATGAGATCTGGTGAGACTTGATCATCAATGTGTTAAAATGAGGACACTTTCTTTTCAATGATCATTGTTTTACAGATGAGGCCTTAGGAGACATAATCATTGTTTTACAGGTGATGCCAGGGGGGGCATAATCATCAATGTGTTACAGTTGGGCTTTAGGAAACATGGTCTTCATTGTGTTACAGTTGAGGCATTGGAAACATAACCGTCACTGTATTACAGATTAGGCATGGGGAGACATAATCATCATTATGCTTCCAATGAGGCCTGGGAAAACATGATCCTCATTGTTTTACAAATGAAGCCTTGGGAGACATGATTGTCATTGTTTTACAGATGAGGCTGGAGAGACATGATGATAATTTTTAAAGATGAGGCCTGATGAGATATCATTAAAGTGTAACTGATGAGGTCTGTAGAGACATGATTGTCATTGTGCTGCAGATGTACCTAAGGATACATGATCATTGTGTTACAGATGAGGCCTTGGCATTCATGATCATCATTGTGTTATAGATGAGGCCTGAGGATACATAATCATGATAGTGTTACAGATCAGGCCTGGGGAGACATGATCATCCTTGTTTTACAGATGAGGCCTTTGAAGACATGATCATCATTGTGTTACAGATGGGGCTAAGGAAGACATGATTATCATTGAGTTATAGATGAGGCCTGGAGAGACATGATCATCATTGTGTTACAGATGAGGCCTTTGGAGACATGATTATCACTGTGCTTCTGATGAGGTCTGGGAAGACATGATCATCATTGTCTTATAGGTGACACCTGGAGAGACATGTCCATCATTGTTACACATGAGGCCTGTCATCAATGTGTTAAAAATTAGGCCTGTTGAGACATAATCATCCTTGTATTACAAATGAGACCTGAGGAGACATGATGATCATTTTGGTTCCACTGAGGCCTGGGGAGACATGATCACCATTTTTGTGTGGATGAGGCCTAGGATGACCTCATCAATATTGTATTACAGATTAGGAATTGTGAGACACAGTAATCAATGTGTTACAGATGAGTCCTGGGTAGACATGATCCTCATTGTGTTGCAGAGGATCCCTGGGGAGACATGACCCTCATTGTATTACCAATAATAATCATCATTGTGTTACAGAAGAGTCATAGGGAGACATGACCCTCATTGTGTTACAGATGGGGCTTGGGTAGACATGATCATCATTGTGCTGCACATGAGGACTAGGGAGACATGATCATCATTGTGTTACATACAAGGCTTTTGGAGACATGATCATCATTGTGTTACAGATGACACCTGGGTAGACATGATCATCATTGTGTTGCAGATGTGGCCTGGGAAGTCATGATCATCTGTGTTTTACAGGTGAGACCTTTGAAAACATAATCAATGTGTTACAGATGAGGCCTCGGGAGAATCATCATCTTGTTACAAAGGAGGTCTGAGGAGACATGACCATTATTGTATTGAAGATGGGACCTGGGGAGACATGATCATCATTGTGTTGCCTATGCATCATTGGTAGACATGTTCATCATTGTGTTGAAGTTTTGACCTGTGTAGACATGATCATTGTTGTGTCACTATGAGGCCTGTGGAGACTTGATCATCATTGTGTTACAGATGAGACCTGGGGTTACACGACCATCACTGTGGTACAGATGAGGCAGGCCTGGGGAGACATGATCATCATAGCATTACAGATGAGGCTTAGGGAGAAGTGATCATCATCGTGCTACATATGAGTCCTGGACAGACATGATCATCATTGTTACATATGATGACAGGTGAGACATGATCATCAGTGTGTTAGATATGAGGCCTGTGAGATATGATTATCATTGTGCTTCAGATGCACCTAAGGAGATATGATTAACATTGTGTTAGTAATCAGGCCTGGAGAGACATGGTGATCACCGTATTACTGATGAGGCTTGGGGAGATACTGTCATCATAGTAATCATTATTGTATTACACATGAGGCCTGGGGAGACAAAATCATCACTGTATTACAGAAGAGACCTTGGTACTCATGATCATCATTGTGTTATATGTGAGATATGTGAGGCCTGGGAAGACATAATCACCATAGTGTTACAAATGAATCCTGGAGAGACATGATCATTCATATGTTACAGATGGGGAATGTGGAGATATGATCATCATTGTTTTATAGATGAGGCCTTTGGTTTTTTTTTTTTTTTTTTTGCAAGGTAGGGTCTCACTCTGGCCCAGGCTGACCTGGAATTAACTATGTAGTCTCAGGGTGGCCTCGAACTCACAGTGATCCTCCTACCTCTGCCTCCCGAGTACTGGGATTAAAGGCATGTGCCACCACACCCGGCTAGATGAGGCCTTTGGAGACATGATGATCATTGTTTTACAGGTGAGGACTAGGGAGACATAATCAACAATGTGTTCCAGATGAGGCCTGGGAAGATATGATCACTGTTGTTACAGATTAGGCCTGGTGAGACATGATTATCAATGTGTTAGAGATGAGGCCTGAGAGACATGATTATCATTTTGTCACAAAGGAGACCTGGGGAGACAAAATCATGATTGTGTTACTGATGATGTCTGGGGAGGAGACATTATCATCATTGTGCTGCCGATGCAGCCTAGGTATACATCATCATTGTGATAAAGATGTGATAAAGGAGACATGACCATCATTGTGTTACAGATCATCCCTGTGGAGGAATGATTATAATTGTGTTACAGATGAGGTTTTGGTGGACATGATCGACATTGTGTTTCAGATGAGGCCTGGGAAGTCATGATCATCGTTGTGTTACAGGTGAGGACTTGGGGGACATAGTCACCACAGTGTTCAAGATGAGGCTTGGGGATATATGATCATCAATGTGTTAATGATGGAGCAAGGGGAGATATGATCATCTTTGTTTTACAGGTGAGGTCTCCGGAGACATAATTATCACTGTTACAGAGAAGGGTTAATGAGATGAGAATGTAAAGAGCCAAAATGTTTTATTTCTTTATATTTCTTTATACCAAGCTTAGAGAAAAATAGAAGTCACTTCCTTGTAGGAGCTCATAAAAGAATGGAAAGAAACACTCGCTTAAGCAGATGGGGATGGCAGATAAACAAGATGCTCTGCTGGTCTGAATAGCATTACACCAGGCCTGCATTGTTGAGCAAAATCCTTAAGGGCAGATAAGTGGGACATTTGGAGACTCTTGGTCACAGGCCTACCTCACATCCCCCAGGGGCTTCCTGTAACTGACCAAGAGAACTGTTCACAAGTTTGTTTTGTTTTTTCTTCCCTATAATCTTCTAAGAATGGAATGTCCCTGCTGGAATGCGCCAAATTCCACTTTATGTTTAAAATTATTTTTATGGCTGTAACTGTAGTGTGAGTTGTGATTTATGGTTTAGCTCCTATCCTGTTTCTGCAATAAACATTTTGTAGTTTTTGCCAATAAAAGCAGACACTCCAAGAAGTTTGGGGCTGCTGTTCAAGAACCCACATCTGGGGCTGGAGAGATGGCTTAGCGGTTAAGCGCTTGCCTATGAAGCCTAAGGACCCCGGTTCGAGGCTCGATTCTCCAGGACCCACGTAAGCCAGATGCACAAGGGGGTGCATGCATCTGGAGTTCGTTTGCAGTGGCTGGAGGCCCTGACACACCCATTCTCTCACTCTCTCTCTCTCTCTCTCTACCTGCCTATTTCTGTATCTCTCTCTCTCTCAAATAAATAAATAAATAAAATATTAAAAAAAAAAAAAAGCAATGTCTTAAAAAAAAAAAAAAAAAAACCCACATCTGATGTGCAGCCCTGGAGCATGTCTATTCACACCCAGCACTTTGTGAGATAATGGTCTTATTTGTGTGACATTGGGCCCCACTACAGCCTCATCTCAGCAGCAGCTTCTAGAACCATGTGCATTTCATGACCACTCCACACATTTTTTTCATGCTGCTGAAACCAATACCGGGTATTCAGGACTGCAGGACACAGCCATATTCTTAATTTAGGGATGAAATAAATCATGACCTTGAAAAGCAGGTTTCTTCTCCAGTTCCACCTCTTTCCAAGAGTTTGCATTTCTATCAGTCTTTCCTCTGGCATCCTGCCCATTATTTTAAGGTAAAGCAGTTGTGACAATTTCCTTAAGATTGTTACTATGTTTGACAATAGATGCTTCAGTAACCTAAAACCAGTTTTAGTACCTGTAATTTTAACTTGCTTGAGGTTTTCCAACTTAAAATCTTAAATCTCTCAGTCCAATATCTTTAGCCAAGTACATCAGTCTATCAAAAATTTAACCGTGGGCTGGAGAGATGGCTTAGTCATTAAGGTGCCTGCCTGCTAAGCCTAAGAACACTGGTTCCAATCTCCAGCGATTCCAATCTCCAGGTCCCACGTTTAGCCAGATGTAAAGTGACGCAAAGGTGCAATGCTGCACTTGCCCACAAGGGGGCACACACATCTGGATTTCGTTCATAGCAGCTGAGAGAATGCTGGCAAGCCCATCTCTATCTGTGTCCCTCTCCCTCTGTGTCTGTCTGTCTGTTTCTCTCTCTCTGTGTGTCTCTCTCCAAAAATAAATAAAATATTTTTAAAAAAATAACCGTTATCAAACTCTGGGCATGTGCAGCAGAACACAGGCATCCCTTTTGCCAGTTCCAACAAAGGCCTGAATAACTGAACACTTAAAAGACACTGGGGCTGGCTTCACCTTCTGCTCTCTTCCAGGCTCTGCTCAGTACCTGTAGGGGAGCAGTTGCCAATTTCTCAAGAATTCAGCGGGCACCAGAGCCATTTGTCAGGTCCCAGAGCATCACGATGCTGGTTGACAACCCTACCTTCCTGGTACTCAAAGCAAAGCCAGGATAATTAGTCAGGGCATTTCTTAACCCAGGCAGGAAGTCCTCAGAGTGCCCAGCATGCAGGGCTGCGAACCTGCTGCATGCCTAATCATTTCATGCCAATCCAGGCTACTTTTCTCTGTATCCCAGAATGGGCTTATTTCTGACCTTTCCTCCATGAGGTGTTTCTGCCAGTACTTCTGCCACCCCCTGCTCAGCTGGAATCAGTCTCTTTCAGATGCTAGAAGTTTCTACACTGTCCTCAGCATATTCTTTGGGCTTCTTGTTCTACAAAATCCATCCATGGACAGGATCTCAGGGTTACTCTTCTTGCCTTACCAGGTCCCCTACTCACCCTAAACCTGCTTTAACCAGATTTCTCTCCCATCATCTCCTCTCACCCAAGGATGCTTTTTTTGTAAAAATGTGATTCATGGGCTGGATAGAGGTTCTTGCCTACAAAGCCTAGCAACCCAAGTTTGATTCCCACACACCCATCTACAGCAAGATACACAAAGTGGCATATGTGTCTAGAGATCATTTGTAATGTATGGAGTTCCTGGAGTGCCCAGCCAATCTGTCTCTCTTCTCTCTACTTCTCTGTGCTTGAAAATAAATCTTAAAAATTTTAATAAAAAATTTGGTATGCTGGGCATGGTGGCATACACCTTTAATCCCAGCACTCGGGAGGCAGAGGTAGGAGGATCACATGAGTTCAAGTCCGCCCTGAAACTACATAGTGAATTCCAGGTCAGACTGAGCTAGAATAAGAACCTACCTCAAAATACTAAAAAAAAATGTGGTTGTGTGTGGCTGTGCATTTACTTGTACATGTGTGTGCAGTACATGTGCATATACATGTTTTTGTGCACACAGGGGATGGGGATAAAAGATAATTTTATGTGTTATTGCCAGGAATGTCATCTGCATGTTTGAGATAGTGTTATATGAATTAATGAGTCAATGAGAATAATCAGGTAAAATCCACTTAAAAGAGGGGGAGACAGCCTTTATTCATGTGCAGACCTCTGCTGGCTAATGCCAAAAACCTGACAGAGGCCCTGAACTCAGAATGAGCTGGATTTATATACCTTTATTAATAGTTTGTCTGAATTCTCCCATGCGTAGAGAGGGGAGAGATTTACATCCATTGTAAGGAAAGTGTAAGAAAAGGGGAGGGCATGCAGCCTGAAATCCCTGAAGTGATTTGAGTCATGGCACCAAAATGTAAGGAATGTGTAGGAGGAAAGCAAGAAAGAACATCGGACTTGATCTCTACAGACAGATTGTTTATTGAGAGGTATAGTGAGGGGTAGCAGATTTCCCTAATGATGAAGGCTGAAGCACCGAGTCAGGCTGGAGTTCAAACTTCTAAGCTTGGAATAGGCTCTATAGCAGAGTTGACTAAGGAGGACTGGATGCCTCCATTCTTTATGGCCTTCTCGTCTTAAGGTTAGTGATTAACTCTAGTTCCCTCTAGTTCAGGGAAGGCTATTAACCCTTCATCCATAAGTGTAGGATTCTGTCAAATATTATTACGTACAGGCAGCTGTCTCTTGAGATAAGGTAGTTACAGAATTCTTATTAGCTAATACCAGAGAAATCTCCCCTGCTGCAGTTTTAGAGTAAAATTCCACATGGCTTTGGTTTCCTACTCTATTTTTACATTCTTGTTGCTTAAAAATACATGCAAATTGAAATCCCTGCATGGCAAATTCAGATGGTTTGCCAGCAGCATTCAGATGTTTGACACGGAAAGGGACATGACCTGGGAGGGGAGAATTTCCCCATTCTCTCTATCTTACACTAGATGGCACCTCAGAGGTCTGTGCAGCAGTCACAAACAAGGCACTGTCATCTGGAAGGGAAGTAACTGGAGTTTTCAATGGCTGGAGAACAACCCAGCTTCACTTTTTCCAGATATTCTGCATGGACAGGTTGATGACACTGGAGAACTTTGATGGCGTCTTCTACTTTGATCCACCTGTCTTCCTATATGAACAGAATCTTCCCAATCTTCTAATATTTCAGTGACTGCAAGAACATAAACATATGTTCTGTGCTTTTGGTCTTGATTCTGCTCAAATATGCCGAGGAGTCTTCCTACTCTTCCTTTGACTCAGCCTCCTCATAAACTTCCCTCACAGCAGCACCGCCAGGCTCCTCTTCAGGCTCCATTCCCCCTCCTGGGACAATCCACTGGTCTGGGCACCGACTGCTACTCACCAGCAACACCTCGTCCTCCTGCTCACTGTGGAAGCACAGGCAGGCCGCCTGCTTCTTGAAGCCCTCGGGGTCCTATCTGTGTCTGGCTGGGCTTGAACTTCATCATAGAGGCCGGCTGCTGAGGCTGCTGCAGCTCTGGACCACACCATGGGGACCTGGCTACCGCCACCGTGCCGGGGACGAAGACCAGAATTTCTTTTGTTTACTAATCATCTGCCATGAGCAGATTAGGGCCATTCCTCTGGTGACCCAATAGCTCTCGCAGTCCAACCTGGCCTGCTTTGTAACAGATGAGCCTTATTATGCTATGGTCCAGGAAAGTTATATGGTGTCCTAATTTTAGTGGTGCAAGGTCAGTGGTTCATTAACCCTTAATAGTCCTCTTCTGAGTGTTCTGCCTTTTTCCCTGAAACATCCAAATCTTTTTTCAATTGAGGGAAGATACTTGTCACATTTGAAGTACAATCTCTGCTCTCTGCTCTGCCATTACCTTAATAAAATACTTAACAACAAATGCTGGTGAAAAGTAGGATTGAAGAAGGAAAGAATCTTCTATACTCCTGTGGGGAATGTCAATTACTCTGGGCACTATGGAACTCAGTATGGAGATTCCTCAGAACTGAAGTAGAGCAACCATATGATCCAGCTATACCACTCCTGGGAATATATACCAATAAATCTAAGTCAGCATACACAGATATAGCTCCTCATCCATGTTTATTGGAGCACTATGAATATTCAAAATATACACATATTATTTATATGCACAATTGAGGCTAGGAAAATAAAGGAGACTATCTATGGAGAGTGCAAAGAAGGAGAAAGATGTAAAGGGAAAATATGGTAATGTGCATGATATATTTGAATGAAAATGATACCCATCACTGTGGCCAAAACATTGAAAACAAGTCACTGGATATAAACATAACAAAAATGTCCAAGGGAGTGTAAATGTGTAAGGCAGCATCTTAAATGCCTGGATGTTGAGAAAAGCTTCCCTGAGGGCCTCTCAAGTACCAGCGGTGTTTCCGTGAGGCTAGCAGAGGAGCAAAGTGAAAAGGTTTAGACAGTAAGAAGTCCTTGCCTGTGGCAGCAGACTCAAACTCTGTCCACAAATCACCCAGGATCTCAAGCTCTTTTGCCACTTTCGTGAAGTCTTCCCTACAGCTTTTCTTCTCCTGGAAGCCCTCAGACAGCCATCTTCTTGACCTTTTCCTCAATTCTCCAAGTGTTTATGAAAAACCTTTTCCTCAATGAAGACATATGTATGGCCAATTTACCCATTCTAAATTCTCCAGGATCCTTTGTTCTTCTGTTCTTTAAAAAAAAAAAAACATTTGTTTTTCTTTGTTTCTTTGAGAGAGAGAAATAGGGAAAGAGACAGAGAGAATGAGCACTCTAGGGCCTCCAGCAGCTGCAAATTAACTCCAGATGCATGCACCCACTTGTGAATCTGGCTTACATGGGTCCTTGGGATCAAACCTGGGTCCTTTGGCTTTGCAGGCAAGTGTCTTAAACACTAAGCCATTTCTCCAGCCCCTCCTCTATTCCTTTGTTTCCTCACAGTTCTCATCCTTTTGTAGTGGGATAGGTAGGTACTAGTATGATGTGCTGTTTTCACTTGAGTTAGGTTTCCCTCATAAACTCATGTGTTCTGAATGCTTTTTACTCAGCTAGTGGCAGTTTGGGAGTTGGAGCCTTGCTGGAGTTGAGGTGTGTCATTGGGAGAAAACGTATGGGTGTGATAGCCAGCTTTGCCTTGCCAGTGTTCAGGTCACTGTCATGCTGTGGTTTTCCACCTGCTGTCGCAGAGGTGATGTCCAGCCTCTGCTCATGCCATTCTTTCCTTTGCCATCGTGAAGCTTCACCTCAAGTCTGTAAGCCAAAGTGAATCTTTTCCTCCCACAAGCAGCTTTTGGTTGGCTGCTTTGTCCCAGTCATTTAAAGGTAACTTCAATGGGTATCATAGATAAATAATAAATTTTTATGAAGTAATGAGAATAAATAAAGTAAGTATATACTCAATTTCTCAATTGAAATTATGGATTTTCAGACGGTATTTTCCTAGTTAATCATGATATTTTGAATCAATATTACTATGTTGATACAAGAGTAGGCATTATTTCCATAAGAAAATAATATAGGAAAGAGACAATACTTGAGTGAAACATGTTATTGAAGCAATGTTTGTGTATATGTACCTGTGAGTATAAAATATGGACTATTTCACAATATTGCCTGTCATTCTTGTGCAAGGCCTTTCGAGTCTTTTCTGTATTATTCCAATGTTAGCATATGTGCTTCTCCTTCTGGTTACCTTACAGAGCACACCTATGAAACAGTGATCAGCTCTGACCTGACTCTTCACGTAGAACAATGAAGCATAGCAAGACTCCTCACAGCCCAGCAGGTACATTTGCTAATATTTGAACACAAGGATTCAAACGGAAGCTCCTCCTAAACATGTAATAAGTGAAGACGGGCCCTCAGTGAATGCTGAGCATTCCATGACCAGTATAGAACAACACAGGAGTCTCTAAACTGTGACTTTCAGCCACTAAAAAGCAGCTGCATGATTTCATGTCTGTTATGGAGCACCATGATATTGTTTTACAAGAAGCAACTGCATGATTTAGATAAAAGATGCTGTTGTTTTTTTAAAAGATTTTTTTCAATTTTTATTTATTTGCAAGCATAGAGAGATAAGAGAGAGGCAGACAGAGAGAGAATGGGCATGACAGAGCATCTAGCCACTGCAAATGAACTCCGGGTGCATCTGGCTTTTGTGGGTCTTGGAGAATCGAACCAGCAAGCTTTCACTTTGCAGGTAAACACCTTAACTGCAAAGCCAAAGAGATGCTATTTTTATGTTTAGGTATAGATTGATTAAATATAAAAATAAATACATCATAGGCAGACAATTTTAGATCAAATAGAGAGGTTCTATTACCTCTAAAAGTATTTGAAAGTTGTGAGCATAATTTCAGTTGTTGGGGGGGGGATTTCTTTCCATATCAAAGCTTAGGCTGCTTGCTCAAAAGAGTAGATGAAAGCCAGGTATGGTGGTGCATACCTTTAATACCAACACTTGGGAGGCAGAGGTAGGAGTTCAAGGCCAGACTAGGACTACAGAGTGAGTTTTCCCAATCAGCATAGGCTACAGTGAGACCCTGCTTTGAAAAAATAATAAAAAATAGTAATTGGAGAAAATTTCAAGGAAGATTTCCATAGTTGTCACATGTATAAATAAGATATATATATAAAATTCCTGTGATGATCAAAGGTTAAGTGTCAATTTTGCACGAGGGTCAGGATCACCCACAGAAAGCTTTGCCTTACCATAATAGCACTGAAGAATGTGTTGGTTTTTTTTTAATTTTAAGTTTTATATTTTATATGGCAAGTTCTTGCTGTAGCCCAGGCTAACCAGGGATTCACTGTATATGCTGAGACTCACAGTGACACTCCTTCCTCAGCTTCTGGAGTGCTGGGATTAAAGGAATGAGCCATGATGCCCAATAGAATGTGTTATTTTATAAATATTTATATTTGTTTTAATTTTTTCATATTGACACTTTTTTATTGACAAGTTCCTTAATTATAGCCAATAAACCATGGTTTCCCCCTCCTTTCTCCCACTTTCCTTTTGCAACTCCAATCTCCATCATACCCCTTTCCCCTCTCAATCTCTTTTGTTTTGATGTCATCTTTTCCTCCTATTACATTAGTGTTAGGCACTGTGAAGTCCCGTTGTGCATCTGGCTAACATGGGTCCTGGGGAATCGAACCTGGGTCCTTTGGCTTTGCAGGCAAACACCTTAACTGCTAAGCCATCCCTCCAGCCCAGGTATTCTCTCTTTTTTAAAAAATGAATTTTATTTATTTATTTATTTGAGAGAGAGGGAAAGAAGCAGGAGAGAGAGAATGGGCATGCCAGGGTATCCAGCCACTGCAAATGAACTCCACACACATGGGCCCACTTTGTATATCTGGCATACGTGGGTCCTGGAGACTCAGAACTAGATCCTTTGGCTTCACAGGCAAGTGCCTAAATCGCTAATCCATCTCTCCAGCCAGAAACTGATATTTTGTTACAATGTTATATACTCCAACCCAGGAAGCTAGTATAAACTGTTTTTTTGTTTGTTTGTTGAGGTAGGCTTTTGCTGTAGCCCAAGCTGACCTGGAATTCACTCTGTAGTTTCATGGTGGCCTTGAACTCATTACAATCCTTCTATCTCTGTCTCTGTAGTGCTAGGATTAAAGGCATGTGCCACCACACCTGGCTTTAATTTTTTGCATCTCTCCACCCCAAGTTTATTAATTCACATGAAACTGGATGACTCACAAGCTTCATCCTCACTATAATTATTCAATTTGCATATGTTGCATATAATGTAACAACAATATTTTCCATTCTACAGATCAAACCCAGACCCTTCTATATGCCTGGCAAATGATTTGCCACTGAAGTACATCCCTGGTCCACTAAGCATTTTCATAACCAAGTAACTCTGTGACTTTTCTTGGGTGACTTTTTTTTCTTTCAATTTTTTGTTTTTTTCTTGGTTTTTCGAGGTAGGGTCTTGCTCTAGCCCAGGCTGACCTGGAATTCACTCTGTATTCTCAGGGTGGCCTCGAACTCATGGTGATCCTCTACCTCTGCCTCCCAAGTGCTGGGATTAAAGGCGTGTGTCACCATGCCTGGTCTTTTTAAAAAACATTGAGAACTTCTGTCTTACAGACAATAAACCATGATACTTCCCTCCCCTCCACCACTTTCCCCTTCACAACTCTGCTTTCCATCATATCCCCTCCCTCTCTCCACTAGTCTCTCTTTAATTTTGATGTCATTGTCTTTTTCTCCTACAGTTATTCTTTTCTCAGGGCACCTGGAACAACTAACATGACCTCTCTGAACACAGCTCTCTGATCCTTTCACTGGGACTATACTGACTACAGAATTGGACGAGGTAACTTGTTTGGCAATGGGCTCAGTCAGCCACAGTGGTTTTTAGAACCTCTTTCCCCCATCGCACTTCTCTGCCTGTCACTCACCATCAACAGGGGGCAGAGAGGCAAAAGAGGCAGGTAGATGAGGGAAATAATCTGAGTGTGATGGTGCATGCTTTACTCCCAGCATTCAGGAGGCTGAGGTAGGAGGATCATTGTGATTTTGAAGCTTGCCTGAGACTACCACATGAATTCCAGGTCAGCCTGGGCTAGAGTGAGACCCTACCTCAAGAAAACAGGGTTGAGGTGGTAATAGGAAGGAGGTGGAAGGTGCTGTCTTGATTGTGGGTAATGAGCCTAGGTGGAAACTGATGCAGGGCCTGTGATGGTGTGTGCTTCAGGGGATAGTGTCTGGGGAGGGACATACCATATTGTCATCTGTGGTTATGTTAACATCAGGCCCCCATAGGGATACATGTCTACTACCTATCCCTAGCCCCTCCCCCATCTCCTGAGAGCCTCCCTCACCCTAAAGTTTCTCCCTAAACATGGTCAGGTAGATTGTGAAGTTGATGGGCCCTTGGTCCTCCTTCACTATGGCATCCAACTCCTTATTTTTGACATTGGTGCAACATGGAGGAGGGAGGTGGAGCAGGAGCATGATGGGCACAGAAGAACACTAAGCTCACAAGCCCATCAATCTGTGCCCTTACCTTGGTATTTCCCCAGTCTCCTATTGCTTATTGGCAGCCTGCACACAGCAACAGCTCCCACCAGCCTCAAGTTCTCCCCATTACTACATCATCTAGCCAGTGCAGTAAAGCTGTTCCTCATGTCCTCCTTGTCAGTGAAGCCATCCTAATTCTGCTCCATGATGGTGAAGTCCTGACAGAGACAAGAGCCCTGAGCAGACATGATCTACTGAATCCAGATGGCCACACACCCTTCACCAAGACTGCTCACCTGACTTCTGCTGCCAAAGAACCTCAGTTCAGGCTCCTCCTTCCCTGAGCTCTGGGATCCACTCTCTCTGAGTGCTTACTGTAATTCGGCATGCTGGAAGGCTCCACACTCAGTCCCTCATTTCAAGACCACACCAACCCCAAGAGGGAAGCTGAGGCTCAGAGAGGGAAAGGCCTTGCCTGAGGTCACATGACATACACTCACATATATGTAAAGGGGGCAGCAAGTGACATCTCCAGGCAAGGTGACATGCCATGATGGCCATGGAGAATGAATACAGCATGTGCAGCCACTGAGGTCTCCTTGAATAATTTTCTTTTAGAAATATTTTTATTCATTTATTTGCAAGGGAGAGAGAGAGAGAGAATGGGTTTAGCAGAATGCACAAGGGTTTCTTGCCACTGCAAATAACCTCCAGATGCACATGGCACTTTGTGTATATGGCCTCATGTTGACAGTGGGGAATTGAATCCAGGCCTCAGGCTTTGCAAGCAAGCACCTTAACTGCTGAGCTATCTCTTCAGCTCTCCTTGAATAATTTCATGTGTTCTCTTAATCCCCTCAAAGGCCCTCTCAACCTCTTTAAACTCCTGGTTCTGAGTCTGGTTGAACATTGAGAAGACACTGGGCAAGCTTCAACTTCTGCTCTCTTCCAGGCTCTGGTTGATAACTGTAGGGGACGCACTGCCACTTTGTCAAGAGGTCAGACAGAACCAGAGCCAGGATTCAAGTCTCAAAGCATCAAAGCAAAGCCAGGATAATTAGTCAGGACATTTCTCAACCCAGGCCGGAAGTCTGCAGTGTGTCCAGCATGCAGGCCTGGGTGCCTGCTGCAGGTCCAGTCATTTCATCCCTGTCCAGGCCACTTTTGTCTGTGGCCCAGATGGGCTCACTACTGACCTTGGCTTCTAGGGAGGGTTTCTTGTCACTACTCCTGCCATCCTCTCCTCAGCTGGAATCTGGTCTGTTCAGCTGCTAAAAGTTTCCAGACTGTTCTCAGCATAACCTTTGGGCTTTTTTTCTACAAGATCCATCCATGGACAGGATCTCAGGGTGACTCTTCTTGCCTTCCTGGGTCTCCTACTCACTCTAAATCTGCTTTAACCAGATTTCTCTCCCAACATCTGCTTCTCTCACCCAAGGATGCTTTTTAGTTAATAATGTGGTAGATGGGCTGGAGAAATGGCCTACTGGCTAAGGTGCTTGCCTGCAAAGCCTAACAACCCATGTGTGATTTCCTCACACTCACCCAAATCCAGATGTACAAAGTGACACATGTGTCTGGAGTTCATTTGTAGCAGATGGGGGCCCTGGGGTGCCTAGCCTATCTGTCTCTCTTCTCTCTACCTCTCTGTAGCAGACAGGTTCAGGTCCCTGAGATGAACTTCCAGACCAGGCACAGTTATGGAGGAAGGGATTTATTGAAGCTTACCAATCCAGGTGAAGTTCCTTAATGGCAGAAGAAGCTGGCCTTCCTTCACAGGACCAAACAGAGAGCAAAGCCACACAGCACAGCACACCTCAGGAACTCCAGCTAGTCATGCTTTGTATATCTTTAGATTGAAATTTCACCCACTACCATACCTTAAGATCTTCCCAGTGATACTGCCTCCAGCCATGTGCCTGCAGATGCAAAGTACAGACTAATAAAACACTGAATGTATTGGGGATGATCTATTCAAACTATCACACTATCTCTGCTTGCAAAATTTAAAAAAATTTAAAAATAAAAACTGATGTGTATGTGCAGATGTGTATTTGTATGTTCATGTATGTGCAGTGCATGTGTGTATACAAGTATACATGCACACAGGCGGTGGGGATAAAAGACAATTTTGTGTGTTAGACCCAGGAATGCATTGGCAGTTTTTGAGATAGGGTTTCTCACTGGCCTGGAATTCACCAAATATGCTATACTGGCTGGCCACTCAGCCCCAGGGACTCTCCTGTCTCAAGCCAAAGGTAAAGGTAGGAAGGGAAGAAAAGAGGAAAGGAAGGCAGAAGAGGAGGGGAAAGGGAAGAGAAGAAAGGAAGGAATGAGGGAAAAGAGAGGGAAAGGGAGGAGAAGAATAGGAAGAAAGGGAGAAAAAGAGGGGAAAGGGTGTTAAGTGGCAGGATGAAAGGGTGAGAAAAGAGCAGGAAAATGAGGGGAAGAGTGGAAACAAGGATAAAGAAAGGTTGGCATGACTAAGGGAGAGAAGAAAGAATGGGAAAGAAGAGGGTTTAAAGGAGAAGAATAGAAGGAAGGAAGGAAGGAAGGAAGGAAGGAAGGAAGGAAGGAAGGAAAGAAGGAAGGAGCAGTGTCAATCCCTGTGAACTGACAATAGGGTTTCAGGCACATACAGTGGGCCTTATGGGATCTTCTGGCCCCAGGAGTCACACCATCACACCAGGCCTCCTCAGGCCCCAGGAGTCCCGCACATGTTCTCTGGGTAAGCGTGTATACGTGTGTGGGGAGGGACAAACTCTGTGAGCTGCAAAGCTTCTGCTTTATTTTAGCTGAACCATAGGTACCAGGAACCTCTGCATCTGCTCTCTGGGTATGTGCGGGGTGGGACACAAGCTGTGTGAGCTGCAAAGTCCCTGCTTCAGCACAGCTGCACCCCAGTGTCCATGCAAAAGACACAGTTCTCACCTCAAAGGGGATTAGAGATAGTTTAGTCCAGGGCCAAATATGAGTGACCATGGCCCAGGAACACAGATTAAGGTTACCCAAAATTCCCTGTCCAAATATGTTAACAATGTGTCCAAATGTGTTCACAAGGTTTTCATAGTTACATAAACAAATCATAAATCCAGGCACTTTTCAAATACACTGGTTGACCATCAGGTAGGCAGGTTTTAGCAAAGCAATGAAATCTCCCCCATAGGCTTCACATGCTATCTGATGACATTCTTAGCCCTTGGGTTGGTGGAAGCTGGTGGTCTGTCAGTACACACAGCTGCACCTCAGGTCCCAGAAGCTCCTGCATTTGCTCTCTTGAGTGTTTTGGGGCCACACAAGCTCTATTAGCTGCAAGGTCCCTGATCCAGTACAGCTGCAGCCCACTCGTCTTCTGTCAGCCGCCCCCCACTCCTGACTGATGGGTGCCTCTGGCCTCCCCCATGTTGTAGGCAGATGGTTCTACCCATGACATCACAATGCTGTGGCTCATGCAGAGCGTCCTTAGGGAAATTGTAAACTTTAAAATGGTGGGAGCAGTGGAGTTCTTTCTCCTGAGCCTCTCTCCAGCACCTCTGTAGGGCAGAAGAGGTGGCAGTGGCGGTGTTGTGTCTGTGTGCCAGGGAAACCACTCAGCAGATTGTAAAGTGAAAGGCGGGATGGCGTGAGCAGTGCAGAGGAAGCAGCTGAGTTCATTTTCCGGAGCCTCCATCTTGTGGGATGGCGGAGGAGGCGGCCATGACGAGTCTGGGGGCGAGTGAGAGTGATCGGCAGCAGGTAGGAGGATCGCGCTGGGCGGAGGGGTCACAGGCTCCCTGGGAGGTGACGTGAGAAAGCCAGGCAAAGGGCTGGCCAGTCCCACACCCAGCTCCAGCGCAAGGCCCTGGAACATGAGCCCAAATCCACACAGACCACACACACACATACACACACGCACACATGCACGCATGCACGAGTGCCACCACAAACAGTTTTGGGCCTGATGCACTCCGGTGACCCCAGTGGGAGGCTGAGGTAGGAGCTTCCAGGTTTGAGGGTAGACTGGACTACATAGAGCCTTCCTCAAAACAGAAGAGCAAAAAGGAAAGCAGAGGGGGAGGAATAAGGGGGGCAAAGGAAAGAGTGTGGAAAGTGTGGATAAGGTGATCTAGAGTGAGTGTAGTGAACCTGGCTTGGTGGCACATTTTATCTCATGCCTCCACCTGCAAAATACTGAGTTTACAGGTATGTGCCACCACACCGGGTTACTTTGACCCAGCCTGTGTTATGGGAGACCCTATTTCAAAAATAAAGAAAAACCACACAGAGAACAAGGAGTGTATGGAGGGCAAGGCCAGGGCAGCAGAGCCTGAGTGGGCCCCATGGAAACTGCACAGGCCTGTGAGTGCTGAGCACACCCCTCTTTGCAGGCAGCTGTTCTCATCTTTTCTGGCCATTTGGACAGTTTTCATTTTATTGTATGCAACCATCCTCTTCTTCAACTGTTTTTTTCACTATTGTTTTCCATTTTGATATTTTTTATAAGTATTTTATAATTTATTTATTTGAGAGAGATATAGAGAAAAACACAGAGAGAGAAGAGCTATGGAGGGTGAGAATGGGCACACCAGGGCTTCCAGAAATGCAAATGAACTACAGATGCATGCACCACCTTGGGCATCTGTCTTATGGTGGGTCCTGGGGAATTGAACCTGGATCCTTTGGCTTTGCCTTAACCACTAGGTGCCTTAACTACTAGCCAATCCCTGTAGCCCGCATTTTGATATTTTAATACATATTTATAATGTATTTTGATACTATTCCTAGAAATTCTACCATCTTTCCTGTTTCCACCTCTCATTAACTCACTTCTTCATTCTTATGACTACCCATCTTAATTTCGTTCCTTTAAAAAAATGTTTATTATTAGAAGCCGGGCGTGGTGGCGCATGCCTTTAATCCCAGCACTTGGGAGGCAGAGGTAGGAGGATCACTGTGAGTTCAAGGTCACCCTGAGACTACATAGTGAATTTCTGGTCAGCCTGGGCTAGAGTGAGACCCTACCTCGAAAAACCAACAAAAAAAAAAGAAAAAAAATATTTATTATTATTATTAACAACATGGGTTTTTTGTTTTGTTTTGTTTTGTGTTTTCAAGGTAGGGTCTTGCTCTAGCTCAGGCTGACCTGGAATTCACTATGTAGTCTCAGGGTGGCCTCAAACTTATGGTGATCCTTCCACCTCTGCCTCCCGAGTGCTGGGATGAAAGGCGTGCACCACCATGCCCGACTTTTATTATTATTAACAACATGTTTTGTATAGATAAATCTCGTTTTGGTACCCTCTTTTCCCTCATCGCTGCCCCCACTCCATTAGGGATGCTCCTCAGTGGGGTTTCAGGTATTCCTCATTCCTTTTTTTTTAACCCCATTGAGTTAAATTAGGGTTTCTTGCATGATCATGGTGAATTAACAGGAAGGGCAACTTACCAGCAGGTACACAACTGGTGAACATGACTCCCCTTTTCCAGCAATCATTAGGTGCAATTAGCTTCTCTAGAGGTGTGGAGTCACATGTATCCTTCCCCCATGAAGGTGATGTATTGACAGGCTCAATCTTTGCAGGAAATTTAAGCTGCTATAAATTCATGGGTGTAATGACTATGTGTACCCCAAAACAGCATTTCAGAGTGATCCTCCCCACCACACAGGGAATCTCTGTAAGACTCAGGAAGTTAGAGAAACCATGCTCAAGAAGAGGACAAAACTTGAAAAATCTCAGAAAGCCCCTAAAATTCACAAACTTCACAAGCTCCCTTCACAAGGTTATATAAATAGTAACACTGTCTGGGAAGAGGAGACATTCCAAATGGTCAAGCCCCCTTCACATTTTACAAGCATCTCCAGGGATACAGCTTTCATGAGTTGTCACCCATGGAAGGTGGAGCTTT
>JAEOAD010002827.1:0-28003 GCA_036365145.1 Orientallactaga sibirica | reverse complement strand
ATCTTTCTCTGTCACTTTCAAATAAATAAATTCAAATAAACAAAAAAAATGTTTTTAAATTGTCTTAAATCATATAGACTGCACGAGCTAACTGTCATGTCCTGCTTCTGTAAACCAGCTGTTCTTTTGCTTGTATGAAAATTTGTTTTCTTGGTCACCCTGGCTCAGCACTCTGATTACTGCCAACTCTGAACCCATAATTCTGTTACTGTTAGGATTGATTGTAGGACTCTACAATTTTAAATGCTGTCATGAAGCTTATACAAAATAATTTCCTCAGTAAAATTAATGGTTCTCAGGACAAAGTATGAGGCTACGGTAACTGATGAAGCTAACCTTTGACTCAGTTACTAAAACCAGTGGGGAATGAAACAACCTCTGGTGAACAGACCTAAGGGAAGCCATCTTAGGCCACTCAGCCATTTTGACATTCTCAAGGAGCCATAGGAAATTAAAGATTAGCACAGCCGGGCGTGGTGGCACACGCCTTTAATCCCAGCACTCGGGAGGCAGAGGTAGGAGGATCGCTGAGAGTTCGAGGCCACCTTGAGACTACATAGTTAATTCCAGGTCAGCCTGGACCAGAGTGAGACCCTACCTTGCAAAACCAAAAAAAAAAAAAAAAATTAGCACAGAGCATTAATTATAAGAATGGCGATGTGGTTCCAGCAAGGCATCTGGTGTCTGCTCTTGTCCTGAGGTCAAGATGTCCTGATATTTGATATCTGCTTCATACCTGGTGCTAAGTGCAACAATTCTGCCTTTGTAATCATGCTTGTCTACACAGGCATCTGCTATGGGGGTGATGGCCAGTCCTGGTGTCTGAGTGATTCCTAGGGCCAAGCAAAGGGACCAAGTCTCCAGAGCCCTGAAGTCAAGGGGTAACACACCAAAATATGGACTCATTTTCCACTCCACCTTCATTGGCTGAGCAGCTACCAAAGACGTGTCTCTCCAAACACCTGGCAAACAAATGCAGTAATCATGCTTGCTTGCTTGCTCTTGCTAAAGACAATTGTGTGTGGAGGGGGTGGCTGAGGGTTTTTCAGATCATTGTCAAGGAATGTGGCTTTTGCCTTTAAAAACTCACTGTAAAAGTAGGATGGGCTGCTCTCCTCCTTGCTGATACCAGCTAGCTTAATAAAGACTCTCCGTTTTAATTTTTGTTCAGGTGGCCTTCTGTTCATTTCTGGTCTGGGACTCGCTACACTCCCAGGATCCATCCTGTGTCCCCCACACACATGGGGAATGGGGAGAAAGGGTAAGTGCCTGATCAAGGTCACCCAATAAGGAAGTATAAATCAGGTTCCCAACACAATGCCTCCTGCCGAAGAAGTGGTGAGAGACCCAATGACACCAGAGACAAAGGGGATGGGTAAAATTCACCACTAGCCTTGCATGGTGTTGTACACTTTTAATCCCAGCACTCAGGAGGCAGAGGTAGGAGGATCGCCATTGAGTTTGAGGACACCCTGAGACCACATAGTGAATTCTAGGTAAGCCTGGGCTAGGGTGAGACTCTACCTAACCCCCCCACCACCAAAAATTTCACAAGTAAATTCAGTCAATCAGAGATAGTGACAGATTCAGAGACAGAGATCAGAGAAATTAAGATATAGAGAGCCAGAGACACAAACCCAGAGGCACACCCAGAGTTGTGGACCTGTGGTACATGGTGACATGGGCCCAGGAAATCATTGGGCACCTGCATGTTTCCCCCACCCTCTATGCTCAGCTGTTTTCTTGTTACTCTGCATTTCAGTATTTTCTTCTACTGTCCCATTGAAGATTTAATCATCCCATATTTTTACAAGGCTGTGTTAATTTTCTTCAATTTTTTAAAAGAGAGAATGGATGTGCCAGGGTGTCTAGCCACTGAAAATGAACTCCAGATACTTGTGTCACCTTATGTATCTGGCTTGTGTGGGACCTAGAGACTTGAACATGGATCCTTTGGCTTGTCAGGCAAGCACCTTAACCACTAAGCCATCTCTCCAGCCCCGTCAAATGTTTTTTACACTTTCTATCATATTAGGTTATCTCTAGGGCTCTGTCTTTTATATCTTTTCTTCTTATTCTAACCCTTGAAAAACAAAAAAGTAACTTTTCCATTTCCGTTTCATTCTTTCTTCCTTTGTATCTATCCTTTCATAGACAGAAGGTGTGCAAGAGAGAGGGAAGGATGGAGGGAGGGAGGATGGGAATGCCAGAGCATCTTCCTCCTGGAAACTCCAGATCCATGCAACACTTTGTGCATCTGGATTTCCATGGGTACTATGGAAGGGTATGACTTCTTATAATGCAACTGCCCAGACAGAAATTGGCCTCAATATCCATCTAAATTTCTTATTGAGCCACCTTATAGACAGCAATCAGGCCTCTTAACAGCTTCTCACACAGAAAATCAAACTTATTTGTCAGGAAACTTACAACAAACTTACAGGCAGCAAGGGATTCTGGAGAGTCAAATGTGACAAATCTGGTGGAAAAATTATCCTGGATAATTTATTTGTTTTTTTTTTTTTTTTTTTTTTTTTTGAGAGGTAGGGTCTCACTCTGGTCCAGGCTGACCTGGAACTCACTATGTAGTCTCAGGGTGGCCTTGAACTCTTGGCAATCCTCCTACCTCTGCCTCCCAAGTGCTGGGATTAAAGACATGCACCACCACACCCGGCTGCTTTTGCTTTTTTTTTTTTTTTTTTTTTTTTGTTTTGCAAGGTAGGGTCTCACTCTGGTCCAGGCTGACCTGGAATTAACTATGTAGTCTCAGGGTGCCCTCGAACTCTCGGTGATCCTCCTACCTCTGCCTCCCGAGTGCTGGGATTAAAGGCGTGCGCCACCACGCCCGGCTTGCTTTTGCTTTTTGAGGTAAGGTCTCAATCTAGCCCAAGTTGACCTGGAATTCACTATGTAGACTGAGGGTGACCTTGGACTCTCATTGATCATCCTACCTCAGCCTCCTGTGTGCTGGGATTAAAGGTGTGTGCTACCATGCTTGGCTTTATGTTTGCTTCTTTTAAAATATATTCATTTGAAAGAGAAAGAGGAAGAGAGAGAATGAGAGAACCAGGGCATCTAGCTGCTGCAAACACACTCCAGATTCATACAATGCCTTGTGCATCTGGCTTATGTAGGTCCTGGGGAATCAAACCTGGCTTTTTGCCTGTTGCAGAGAGCTTCAGGTTCGCTGACATGAACTTCCAGACCAGGCACAGTTATGGAGGAAGGGATATTATTTATTGAAGCTTACAGATCCAGGGGACGTTCCATAACGGCAGAAGTCGCGGCCTGCTCTCACAAGGCCAGGCAGAGAGAGCAAAAGCCAACCAGCCACCACACCACACAGAGCAAAACTAACTACAGCCAAAAGGTCACACAGCAGACTTCAGGAACTCCTGCTAGGCACATTTGCATATCTTTACAATGGAATCTCAAACCATCACCACACCTTAAGACCGGCCCCCAGTGACATTGCCTCTAGCAAGGTGATTGCAGATGCAAACTATTACTAATAAAACACTGAATATATTGGGGGACATATATTCAAACTACCACATTCCGCCCCTGGCCCCCAATATATTTAGCTCCTGGCCCCCAATAGATTTATAACTATCACACATTGTAAATTGTACTCAGTCCAATTTCAAAGGTTCTTACAGTCTTGATCAACTTAAGATAGTGAGTCCTGTAAAATCAAACAAGTTAAATACTTTCAACATGTAAAGGCACAGAGTAAAACATTTTTTTTAAACTGGTATAAGGCATAGCAAGGAGAAACTAAAACAATGCAAACTCAACCACCATCAGCTGTCATCAAACTTCTGCAGTTCAAGTTCAAAATAACCAGAGACTAACAGTCTCCAGGTTTTCCAATCCGCCCCTCCAGCTGGGCAGAGTCGCCAGGGAAAACTTTCATCCCATGCCAACACTGCACTCCATGGTAGTCCTTTTGCACAGTCCTGGTATATCCAAAACATCTTCAGATCTCCATGCAAACCACGGTCCATCTTCCAAAAGGCTTTTCCAGCCTATTCCTCAGGGACTTCATGCCCTGCTTCATGCCTCATCTCAGCAGCAGCTCCTGGAACCGTGTGCAATTCATGACCACTCCATGCATTTTTCATGCTTCCAAAACTAATACCAGGTGTGCAGGACACAGCCATATTCTTAATCCAGGGACAAAATAAATCATAGCCTTGAAAAGCAGGTTCCTTCTCCAGTCAGCTCTTTCCAAGAATTTGCATTTTTAACAGTCTTTCCTCAGGCATCCTCTCCATTGTTTTAATGTAAATCAAGTCGGGCCACCTTCCTTCCACCTTCCTTAAGATTGCAAATGCGTTGACAATAGCAGCTCCAGCAACGTAAAAACAGTCTTATTGCCTCTAATTTTAACTTGCTTGAGGTTTTCCAACTTAAAATCTTAAAATCTCAGTCCGATATCTTTAGCCAAGCACATCCGTCCATTACAAATTTAACCTTGATCAAACTTTCTTGGCCTGGATAGCGGAACGTAGCCATCCCTTATGCCAGTAGCCCACTTCCAACAAAGTCCTCTGCAGTCTTTCCATCCCCTTAGAAAGCTCATAAGCCAAGCCTCGAAGTTCAATACTGTCTGCAGTTAGCATTCTCAAACTCTCATCAGAATAGTCCACAAAACTTGGCTTACCACTCCAGAAGGCATCTTCAGTTGCAAGCACCAAGTCCATGCCCATTCCTCCAAAACAAAAGTTCCAAAAGACGAACATCCACAAGGTCAGGTTCATCTCACCCCACACTCCTCGGTACCACTTTACTGTTGCAGACAGCTTCAGGTTCGCTGAGATGAACTTCCAGACCAGGCACAGTTATGGAGGAAGGGATATTATTTATTGAAGCTTACAGATCCAGGGGACGTTCCATAACGGCAGAAGTCGCGGCCTGCTCTCACAAGGCCAGGCAGAGAGAGCAAAAGCCAACCAGCCACCACACCACACAGAGCAAAACTAACTACAGCCAAAAGGTCACACAGCAGACTTCAGGAACTCCTGCTAGGCACATTTGCATATCTTTACAATGGAATCTCAAACCATCACCACACCTTAAGACCGGCCCCCAGTGACATTGCCTCTAGCAAGGTGATTGCAGATGCAAACTATTACTAATAAAACACTGAATATATTGGGGGACATATATTCAAACTACCACATTGCCTTTGCAGGCAAATGCCTTAATTGCTAAGGCATCTCTCTAAACCTGTGTTTGGTTTTTAAAATGGCCAATTTATGATGTTTTTCTGTGCATGAATTGACACCTTGTGGCCATCTGAGACAGACCCTGTTCTAGATTATAGTTGTTCTATGCTTATTGCTATTTAAGCTAAACCAACTCATGACATGTTGCTTCTTTCCTCTGAGGTAAGTTTATTTGTATGTTAGGACTCACATTTATGGAATTAAATATTATGAACACTTCTCTGAACATGCCAGTTCAGTCTTACATTTTCCCATTTAACTTATACAGGTCATTTTAGAAGATCTAAATCCAAATGATTTCAAAAATTCCTGTTGTTCCTGCCTCAGTAACTATTTCTATTTTATATTCATGGCACCCCTCTCTAGAACTCTGCAAACTTGGTTCATTCAGACCATCCACCCCAGGATCCCATTCAGACTTCCACATCCTCATAATGCAAGAATGCAGATAGGGACTTCTGAAATGGATTGTGCTCTCCAGTACCCCCAAGAGGCTTCCCCTCCTCCATCCCCCTTTTCTATAAAATTTTCTCTCTGTTCTTTTTTATATAAACAATGGGTCTGGAATGTAACACCCCGCCACTCTCTGCAGCAGCCTGGTATGCTGAGATAAACTCAGATTTAGGGCCAATGTTCTGCTATTGTAATTACAGATATCTCTGAGCTGAGATGAGAGAATGTCCCCTTCCTGCAGACCTTCCTCAGCACATCACCCAAGGCCCCTTTCTCAGGACACTTTCACTCCTCTTCCCATAAAATCCTCTCTGGCCCTCTCTATCTGTCCTGCACCGTCTTGCTCTTTCCCTTGCCCATAGTTCCCTCCCCACTTGTATTGTTTTTTTCCAGGAGCCAATGCTTTTACCTCTCTCTATGTCTTCAGATCTCACCTGTCTTTTCTGGTATTAAAATAAAGTGTTGAAGTGAAGAAATAAGTGGTCTCTGTGTCTCTATCTTTATCCCAAAATCTAACACTGACCTCTGTCTCTTGGCTCTGAGGAACTTGGGTGACACCCATCTTGTCCTGATCCTCAGGAGGCTACAAAATCTGGCTGTGAAAGACAGGTCCCAAGGACCACTAGCGTGTTTCAGCTACCAGGCAGTCATCACAGAGACTTCAAGCCCTCCTGTGTATAGACAATAGTGGGTGGGTTCAGGTCCAGTGGATACAAGAGCCAGTATATCTGGATGCTGTATAGTCTAAGGCATGGATAGGAACACTGCATCTATACTGTGGTGCAGAAAGGTGGTTTCATCAGATGTGCTCTACCAGCTGGACTGATGGGACTTCTGGTAACCTCTACAATGAAGCTCCGTTCCCAGCCAACCTGGGGTTTCCTGCACCGAAGCACACAGAAGTGGAATCAGGGCTCGTGATTCCAGACACAGTCCACCTGTGCAGCTCTGGGGCAGTTCTGTGTGTGCCACTGTGTTCATGCCACTGCATGTGTTTATCTGACTATCTGTGGTCTCTCTGTGTCTGACTCTCTGTGACTATCCTGTTCACTGTTTAAATCTAGGTGTGTGATTGCCACCCCATTTGTATCTGCTGTCCCTGGCCCATCTATCCCTTCTGTCCCTGCATCTCACCACCTCTTCTTCAGACCCTGAGGTTGCTGCCACCTGGACAGCACTGAAGATTCCCACTTTCTCGCTGGAAGACCTTTATTAGACAACTCCCCTCCTTTAGTCAGTGTGTGTGTGTTTGTGTGTGTATGTGTCTGCCTGCCTGTCCCTAGAGCTTCCTGAATGCTAGGAGAAGTATCTGCCACTTAGCCCCATCCTTAGTGTGTTATTTAAATTTTTGTTTGGAGACATTGTCTCAATCTCAATCAGGCTGGCCCTAAATATGGAATACGCTTATATTTTCTACCCAAGGAACTGCAATGTCAAGCCTGCACCTTCAGGACAAACTATATGTCTTTGCAGAAAAAGAGCCCAGGGCATGAACTAACTACCTTTCTGCCTCTTGACTCAACTTTAGTCTCCTGCTGAAGCCCCTCAGAGGCAGTTTTGGACATGGGACTTCAGCAGAAGGGATGAATGTGTGTCTCCTTGCACTATCCCTCCTCTACACCAGAATCCTGAAGCACAAGGTGGTGCCCTGAGAATGCCAAATACTCAAAGACAGCGGTTCAGAGATTGTGGGTCATATTAACTGACAGAGAGAACAACAGGATCAGATAATGAGCACACTGCAGCTAAGACCCTACAAGCACAGGCAGGTAGACACGTGGTCCACTATTTCCTTGGGGGAAATAATATACCAGGGGCACTGAGTACATGAAGCAGATACTCAGTAGTAGGAGTGGAAGGGCAGAGGGTCCCTTCTCTTGTCTCCACCCTGTGGCGTGTCCACAGGCCCTATTTTCAATATTTTCCTGAGCTTTAGCTTGGTCACTGAGTGAAAGAATAGAGCTGTAGAATTTAGAGATAATGGGCAGAAAATTGGGGACTGTACTCCAAACCTGCTACAGGAAACATATAGTCTGCTTGTTTTCTTCTATGCCTGTCCCTGTATGTCTCCAAATCTGTTCCTCGGTCTCTTGACTCCTGACTCCTCATCCTGTTTGTTTGTTTGTTTGTTTGTTTGTTTGTTTGTTTTTTTCAAAGAAGTCTTCATCTGTATAGCTCAGGCTGTTTTAAAATTTATTCCAATCTTCCTGTCTCAGCCTCTTAAGTACTGGAATTTACAGCTATGAGCTCCAAACTCTCTCAAGTTTTGGACTCATGATCTCTGTGTCCTCAGTGGTATATCTGTTTTGAAGACTTGGCAAGGGACACTAGTAGCCCCCTCATGCCATGTGTATAGGTAAGTCAGCACACAGCTGTGTTTCTGAGTGAAAACACTGCCAAGATCCTGTCCATCTGGACACCACTTGTCCATCTCCTCAGTTGGTGCAGTTTGGTGGCTCTTGCTGTAGCTCTTGCTTGTTCTATGAATAGATCTAACGACATTCCTTCCTGATGCAATGGGACTCTCTTTCTAGCAGATCACTTCTTCCTGATCAACATGGAAGCAAATGCTGCATCAGAGTGAAAGCTGTGCTGTTAGATCCCAGAAGCTTGTGAATCCATGACTCCACCTCTCCATGCCTCAATTTCCAAACCATTCCTTCTCACCAAGGAGACAGAGTTAGAGCTGGTTTGTAGCCACTGAACACATACATTCATCTACTGGTTGGCAATGGGATGCTAGAGCCAAATCTGTCTGTTCCCTCTTCATAGCCCAGTGTTCAAAGACTCAAGTTCTGATGAAAATTTGAATTGAATTTTTTAAAAGTTTTTTTATTTTTTTATTTTTAGAGAGAGACACAGAGAGGGAGAGGGAGACAGAGAGAGAGATGGGCACACCAGCGGTCTCTCAGCTCCTGTGAATGAAATCCAGATGCGTGTGCCCCCTTGTGGTCAAGTGCGGCATTGTGCCCTTGCATCACTTTGCATCTGGCTAAGCGTGGGACCTGGAGATTGGAACTGGGTTCTTAGGATTAGGAGGCAGGTGCCTTAACTGCTAAGCCATCTCTCCAGCCCTTGAATTGAATTTTTATACAAGATTGGGAAGAGATTATGTAGTCCAATTCCTAGATGGAACTTGTGCCATAGCTTATGGTCCTGTCATCTGTGTGCTGAGAACGGCTATAAGGAGTCAGGAACTGATAGCTAAGGTGAGGGGAAGATAAGCAATGAAGGTAGGAATGGCACTGCATGTATGTAATATGAGCAATCTGGAGGCTGAGACAGGAGGACTACCATGAGTCAGAAGCCAGTCTGTACTACACAGGGAATTCTATGGCAGCCTGAACTTCATAGTGAGACCTGGATGAAACACACAAACAAAAAGCCTGCACAGGTAGCACATCCTTTAATCCCAGCTACTAGGAGGTCAAAGTTGCATTACTACAAGTTCATTTTCAGCCTGGTATATAGACTGAGACTTTATGTCCCAAAAAAGGCCTTGGGCCAGGTGTAGTGGCACATCCCTTTAATTCCAGCACTCAGGAGGCAGAGGTAGGAGGATTTCCATGAGTTCAAGGCAACCCTGAGACTACATAGTGAATTCCAGGTCAACCTGAGCTAGAGCAAAACCCTACCTCAAAAAAAGAAAGAAAAAAAGAAAGAAAGAAAGAAAGAAAGAAAAAAAGAAAGAAAGAAAAAAGAAATAATGAAAGCAAAGCAAAGCAAAGAAAGCCTTATAAAAGCCGGGTGTGGTGGCACATGACTTTAATCCCAGCACTCAGGAGGAAGAGGTAAGAGGATTGCCATGAGTTCAAGGCCACCCTGAGAATACAGGGTGTGAATTACAGTTCTGCCTGGGCTAGTGAGACCCTACCTCGAAAAACAAAAAAAATAAATTTAAAGTCATGGTGGGATGAGTGAGCCTGCTTCCTAAAACTAGAAGAGAGATTACTGAGGGAGCTGGGACATGTAACAGCTGCAGAGCATGTAACTTCTCACCTCTCTTCCCTGCCTGACCAGTTCCCTACTCCAGGTAACTCTGTTGAACTTTCAGGCACAGCTTTTTTGTTCTGCATTGTCCTCAAACACTGTTCCTTCTCTCAAGTTTATATCTGTGAAAAAAAAAATAAAGGTCACACTAGAAGTTGTGTACACTTAGGCATTAAGCATTGTTCATTACTATATTTTTAAATTATTTTTATTTTGTTTTCTTTTCTAGGCAGGCTCTAGCCCAGGCTGACCTGGAGCACACTCTGTAGCTGCAAGCAGGCCTCAAATCAGAGTGATCCTCCTTCCTCAGCTTCCTGAGCACTGGGATTAAAGGCATGGGCCACAACACCTACCTTGCTTCATTGCTATCTTAACATTCTTATTTGAAATCACTCTGTATAGAAGGAATATTTTCTCCATGGAGGCAGGCTTCAAAACAAGTTTTGTTAATTGTTTTGGAATTCTCATGTCTTAACAGGTAAGAAATACCAAGATTCTAGATTGAGGAGCCTCATTCCCTTCTCATGGCCCCCCAAAATGTTTTCATCATTCTATTCTGCCTCATTCCTTGTAGACCATACCTCAACATTCAGACTTCCACTTATTTACTATCAACACTGCCCTCCTCTATCAAACCTGTCCTCTTCTCTCAGTTCTCCTATAAATTTCTCCTTCATTCAAAAGCCTACTTCTCCAAACTGCCGCCTGACCCAGAATTGCTTAGCACATGCAGTCTTCATTTTTTGGCTGTTTCCTCTGTCACAACCTCCTTCCACCTGGGGAGCGTGGCCAGCAGGAAACACTTTCTCGGTCAAACTGCTAATAGCACAACCCTGAGGAGCCTCCAAGTCTCCTGTCACCTCTCCTACCTCACAAGGGCTTTGCCCTACTTATTCCTCAGATTTCTGCAGACTGTGGGTCTCCCTCAGACCCTCACTTCCCATAGACCCTTACCTCATCCCTCAGACCTGAAACTCCTCTCTTGGGCCATCACCTCTTCCCTTGCACTTTTTTTCTTACCTTATGTTACACCTCTCAGGCCTCTCTTTCTCCCACAGATCCTCCTCCCTCACACAGATAAAATTCCCTGCTCCAACCGAAAGATTCAAGAAAATTAGTACTTGTTTGACTAGACTATTAAGGCCTCTCAAAGCCAAATATAAACACAGGATTCTCCAGTGCAGTGAGAACAATGCACTGCCCCACCTTCCCCAGGGTGGCAGTCCCTGGGAGACTCACCACCTAAGCCCCACCCTTTGCCTTCTGCTTCCATTTTGTACAGTGGTTAGAGTTCTGCATCATAAGCCTCTCCTAGATTTGAGCATCTGACAAGGAAGAACTGTTGGGATCTAAAACAGCCCCCAGCTTGGGGCTGGAGAAATGGCTTAGTTGTTAAGGCATTTGCCTGCAAAGCCAAAGGACCCTGGTTCAGTTCCCCAGGACCCATGTAATCCAGATGCACAAGGTAACACATATGCATCTGGAGTTTCTTTGCAGTGGCTAGAGTCCCTAGTGCACCCATAATTCTCTCTCTCTCTCTGTCTCTTAAATAAATAAATAAACCAAAAAATTCTTTACCCTTGCCCACCATGCTGGCTGGCACCACTTTCCAGTTCAACCAACTGAGTAAAAATAGGGAATTGGATTCTCTGACATCCTACTGGGATAATGCTATAAGGAGTGGAACCCGGGGTCAAGGAAATACCAATCAAGAATTCCACCACGGGGGGAAGATGGCGTCCACCTAACTCCGCCTCACCTTACAGGGAAGTAAAAGCAAGATTTTTAAGCTTTTAAAAATAATCCTGAAAGGGTTTGCTGGCCTTTGCATGCTGCCAGAGGGAGGGGGTGGGTGAAAAAATAAGGAATCCACTGATTCCCACTCTCTAGGACAGGGAACATCGCGGGTTAGTTCCTCCTGGGCGGGTGTGACCCAAACCGCCGGCCTTTACCAGCTACAGCCTGGCGGACCCTGGCAGTCCGAGTAACTCCCGGGACGTCCACACCACCTCCCTGAGACGCAGTGGCCCCTCCTGAGTGAAAAAATAAGGAATCCACTGATTCCCACGCTCTAGGACAGGGAACACCGCGGGTTAGTTCCTCCTGGGTGGGCGTGACCCAAACCGCTGGCCATTACCAGCCACAGCCTGGCGGACCCTGGCAGTCCGAGTAACTCCCGGGACATCCGCACCACCTCCCTGAGGCGCAGCAGCCCCTCCCGGTCCGAGTAATGGCTGGGACACCGGCATCACACCCCTGAGACGCAGTGGCCCCTCCTGAGTGAAAAAATAAGGAATCCACTGATTCCCACTCTCTAGGACAGGGAACCCCGCGGGTTAGTTCCTCCTGGGTGGGCGTGACCCAAACCGCCGGCCATTACCAGCCATAGCCTGGCCCCTGGCAGGACCCCGGGCAGTCCGAGTAACTCCTGGGACGTCCGCACCACCTCCCCCTCTGAGTGAAAAAATAAGGAATCCACTGATTCCCACTCTCTAGGACAGGGAACCCTCCCCTGTCTGACCCAAACCCGTTACCAGCCACCACCCTGGCAGTCGACGTAACTCCTGGGACATCCCTGAATCCCCAGTCTGAGTGACCAGGTGCCAATCATTTATTCCCCCTCCCGGGCAGATCAGGAATCCAGGGAAGTAAGCCATTGTCCCTGCCCTACCCTGCCTGAGCTCAACTAGGGTGACTGTGGTCCCTTACCCCTCCCACCTCCAAAAAGAACACAGGCCAGCAGGCCAGTGTCCCCTACCCCAGCCGGCAGAACTCCAGGGACCACTGCCCAGACAATCACCACTGCACCCCACCCCACCCCACCCCAGGACAGTAGGCTTACATTACATTTCATACACAAGGCTTCTAAACCATTGCTATGGGCAGACTACAGAGAAAAAGGAATAGCATGAAAAACCAGATGCAAGTAAATCCAGTTATACTACCCAGTCCTGCAAAGGATGTCTCAAATCAAAGCAGAGAAGAGACAATAGAATCAGAACCCCAAAATGAAGAGACAAGCTATGCAACCCTGGCCAAACAAATAGCACAACTCTCAGAAACTCAACAAAGAGCCAACAACTGTATGAATGGTATCCTTGCTAGATTAGACCTAATAGAAAGGAACCAGGAACGGCTCCAAAGACAATTAAATGATTTGAAGGAGAACGAACAAAAAGAGGCCCTCAATAACCAGCTGGCTAAGTTCAATGAAGACATAAAGAAATGCAAGGATGAACTTCAAGAAGCATTAAGAAAGTCGGGAAATGACACAAAAAGGGAACTAGACAGAGGGATGGAAACTATACATAAAAAAACCATAGAAAATATGAACCAAATTGAACAAGCCCAAAACTCTATAGAAGCTCTTAAGAACAGAGTAAATCAAGTGGAAGACAGAAACTCAGAACTGGAAGACAAAACAGAAGAAACAGTTCGTGAGTCCAAAAATTTTAACAAGTTCAAAATTTTCTGTGAACAGAACATGAGGGGAAATGTGGGACACCCTTAAGCGTCCAAACATTAGGATCATGGGTATTCAGAGGGGAAGAAACACTGACCAAAGGAATGGAAAGCTTATTCAACAAAATAATTGAAGAAAACTTTCCCACTCTCAAAAAAAAAATCCCATCAAATTACAAGAAGCTACCAGAACTCCAAACAGATTGGACCAAAGAAGAAATTCTCCAAGACACATTATCTTTAAGACTCTAAACATCAAGTACAAAGAGAAAATCCTAAAAGCAGCCAGGGAAAAACAGCACATTACATATAAAGGGAACCCCATTAGAATTACCTCAGACTTCTCATTGGAAACCCTAAAAGCTAGGAGGGCCTGGAATGGAACACTACAAAATCTAAGAACCCATGGCTTCCAGCCACAACTACTCTACCCAGCAAAAGTATCCCTCATAATAGATGGTGAAAGAAAAACGTTCCACGATAAAAATCATCTTTACAACTACATGAACACAAAGCCAAACCTACAGAAAATACTTCAGGGAATTCTCCACACAGAAGAAACAAATAACCAATCTCAAGAGCCCGCAAGGAGCAGTCCACATTAACCAAAAAAAAAAAAAAAAAAAAAAAAAGACCACAACCCACCACAATATGGCAGGTATTAAATCAAACCTCAAAATTATATCTCTGAATATTAATGGCCTTAATTCACCCATCAAAAGACATAAGCTAACAGGGTGGATCAGAAAACTGGACCCCTCAATTTGCTGTCTTCAAGAAACCCACCTCACCACTAAAGACAGACACCTTCTCAGGGTAAAAGGGTGGAAAATGATATTCCAAGCAAACACAAATAAGAAAAAAGCAGGCGTAGCTATACTTATATTGGATAAAATAGACTTCAAACTGGAAGTAACCAAAAAAGACAAAGAAGGCCACTTCTTACTTATTAAGGGGACAATCCAACAAGAGGATATCACAATCATCAATATTTATGCACCAAACACAGGTGCACCACAATTCATAAAGCAAAATCTACTTGGCAACAAAACAGAAATAAACACCAACACCATCATAGTTGGGGACTTCAATACTCCACTATCAACAATGGATAGATCGTCCAAACAGAAAATTAGTAGGGAAGTAAGAGAGCTCAACAACACCATAGAGCAACTGGACCTAACAGACATATACAGAACATTCCACCCAAAATCTACAGATTATTACACATTCTTCTCAGCAGCCCATGGGACCTTCTCTAAAATAGATCATGTACTGGGCCACAAAGCATGCCTCCATATTTTCAAGAAAATTGATGTAATTTCCTGCATGATATCAGATCACAATGCTGTAATGCTAGAAATTAACAACAAAAAGTACACCAGGAATCCCTCTACCTCATGGAAATTGAACAACACACTTTTAAACAATAAATGGGTTGTGGATGAAATAAAGAATGAAATTGCAAAATTTCTAGAATTCAATGACAACGACAACACATCATACCAAAACTTATGGGACACAATGAAGGCAGTTCTTAGGGGGAAAATCTTAGCACTAAATGCCTTCATAACAAAGACAGAGAGATCCCAAATCAATAACCTAACCATCCACCTAAAGGCATTGGAAAAGCTAGAAGAAGCCAACCCCAAAAGCTCCAGATGGAAAGAAATAATTAAGATCAGAGCAGAAATTAATGAATTGGAAACTAAGAGGACAATTAAGAAAATTGATGAAACAAAGAGCTGGTTCTTTGAAAAACTTAACAAGATTGATACACCCCTGGCCAATTTGATTAAGCGAAAAAAAGAAACACTTCAAATCAACAAAATTAGAAATGGAAAAGGAGAGATCACAACAGACATGAGTGAAATAGGAAGAATTATTAGGACTTATTTCAAAAACCTCTACTCCATAAAACAGGAGAATATGGAGAAAATGGATGAATTCCTAGACACATACCACCTACCAAAGCTAAGCCCAGAGCAGATTAATTTCCTAAACAGACCCATCACACCCTTCGAGATTGAAGAAGTAATCAAACACCTCCCAAAAGAAGAGTCCAGGACCAGATGGATTCTCAGCGGAGTTCTACCAAACCTTCATGGAAGAACTGAAACCAATACTTCTCAAACTGTGCCACACAATAGGAGAACAGGGAGAGATCCCCAACTCCTTCTATGAAGCTAGTATCACCCTAATTCCAAAACCAGGCAGGGACATACAAGAAAAGAAAATTATAGGCCCATTTCTCTGATGAACATAGACGCAAAGATCCTGAACAAAATTCTTGCAAACCAATTCAACAGTACATCAAAAGCATTATCCACCTCGATCAAGTAGGCTTCATCCCTGGAACACAGGGGTGGTTCAACATCTGAAATCGGTCAATGTAATACACCACATAAACAAGCTGAAACACAAAAACCACATGATCATTTCGATAGATGCAGAAAAGGCCTTTGACAAAATACAACATCACTTCATGATCAAAACATTGGAGAGAATAGGCATGGACGGCCTATATCTCAACATAATAAAGCGATATATAAAGCACCTAAAGCCCAAGTAATTCTTAATGGGGAGAGACTGAAGGAATTCCCATTGAGGTCAGGAACAAGGCAGGGCTGTCCACTCTCACCTCTGCTCTTCAACATAGTGCTAGAAGTATTAGCTCAAGCAATAAGACAGGAGAAAGAAATCAAAGGGATACAAATTGGAAATGAAGAAGTTAAGTTAGCCCTATTTGCAGATGACATGATTCTATACATTAGTGACCCGAGAACTTCCATCTCAAAACTCTTAAAGGTGATTAGCGCCTTCAGCAAAGTAGCAGGATACAAAATCAATGCACAGAAATCAGTAGCCTTTCTGTATGCAAAGGACAAAGAGACAGAAAAAAATAACTAACATCGTCCCATTTTCAATTGCGACAAAGAAAATAAAATACCTTGGAATAACATTAACTAAGGAAGTGAAAGACCTATACAATGAAAACATAAAAACTCTCAAAAAGAAATTGAGGAAGTCCTACAAAAATGGAAAGACCTCCCATGTTCCTGGATTGGTAGAATTAACATTGTGAAAATGGCAATTTTACCAAAAGCACTTTATAGATTCAATGCAATGCCAATAAAAATCCCAACTTCCTTTTTCAATGAGATAGAAAAAACTATCTCAAAATTCATATGGAAAGGCAGAAGGCCTCGGATATCCAAGCTCATCCTCAGCAAAAGAAGCACCTCTGGAGGCATCACCATACCTGATCTAAAGTTATACTACAAAGCCATTGTAATAAAAACAATCTGGTACTGGCACAAAAACAGGAATATAGACCAATGGAACAGAATTGAAGACCCAGATTTTGGGTCAAGAAACTACAACTACTTGATATTTGACAAAGGCCCTAGCAATGTAGAATGGAAAAAGGACAGCATCTTCAACAAATGGTGCTGGACAAACTGGACATCCATATGTAGGAAAATGAAACTCGACCCACACATCTCTCCATGCACAAAAATTCAGTCCAAATGGATCAAAGACCTTAATATAAAACCAGAAACTATGCTGCTACTGGAAGAAAAAATAGGAGGAACCTTCCATGATATAGGAGTGGGAAAAGATTTCCTGAACAAAACCCCAACAGCTCAGGAAATCAAACAATCACTCAACCATTGGGATCACATGAAGCTGAAAAGCTTTTTCACTGACAAAAATACTATAACCAAAGCCAGCAGATTACCTACAGAATGGGAGAAAATTTTCACCAGCTATACAACTGACAGAGGCCTGATTTCTAGAATCTACAAAGAACTCCAAAACCTAAAAAACAAATCATCAAACAATCCACTCACAAAGTGGGGCAGAGAACTGCACAGGGAGTTCTCAGAGGAAGAAATACAAATAGCAAATGCACATTTAAGAAAATGTTCAACATCCCTAATCATCAGGGAAATGCAAATTAAAACAACTATGAGATTCCACCTTACCCCAGTAAGGATGGCTAGCATTAAAAAAAATAATGAAAATAAATGCTGGCGAGGATGTGGAGAAATAGGAACAACCTTTCACTGCTGGTGGGAATGTAAAATGGTTCAACCACTATGGAAAGCTATATGGAGGCTCCTGAAAAGGATGACCATAGACCTACCAATGGACCCAGTTATTCCCTTATTGGGAATATACCCAAAGGCCCCAAGCCTCAGATCAGAGACATTTGCTCAACCATGTTTATAGCTGCTCAATTCATAATAGCAAAGAGCTGGAATCAACCCAGGTGTCCATCACTAGATGAATGGATAACAAAGATGTGGTATATCTATACTATGGAATTCTACGTAGCAGTAAGGAAAGATGAAGTAAGGAAAATTGAAAAAATGGTCAAACATGGAACAGATTATCTCAGTGAGCTCACCCAAGCACAAAAAGATAATCGTCGCATGGTCTCGTTTATCTGTCACTCCTAACCTGAAACCATGTGGCAGGTGGCCAAACCAAATAAACACTCTGAAGCCCAGACAAAAGGGAGGGTGGGAGGGAGCGAGGGTAAGGGTGGGAGGGAAAGAGAGGGTGAGAGGGAGAACAAGGGGGGATACAAATTGGTTCCCAAAAGGAAAAGATACTATAAAACCCTTTATTCTGAACAACAGGTTAAAACATTGATCCTTCAGCAGGCCCAGAGGGAACACCGAACCACAGGAACCTGGAGAGAGCATCATGAAGGCCAACCTTAATCTTGTCCTGCTTCTCTCTCTCTCTCTCTCTCTCTCTCTCTCTCTCGTTCTCTCTCCCTCCCCCTCTCTATACTCACTTTCTCCTCTATATTATCTTTTTCTTCCCTCATCTTCCTAGGTGCAGACTTATAACTCCCAGTGCCAGCATGGGGTGAACTTCCACAATGAGCTGTTGATCTGAAACACCTACAATGTTTCCCAAAATAGACAGACTTCTGTCAGAGTTCTTGGTGACCCACCAAAGGTTAATGGCAAGACCCTACTGTTGAAGACAGCTTACGTGTGTGAGACCAAACACGAAGAGATATGTTCAGAATCTGGAAGAGGGTCAGTCCCCAGACAGTTAGCTAGTCTAGTACCAGAGGGCACTATACAAGCAACTGGGGGAAAATGACCGACATCTGTCCAAACAACTGGCAGTCTAAGATACCCAGCTGGAAACAACTTGACGTAATGCTCATACAAGTGCAGTAGTGGCAATCAGCCATGGTGGGTAACCAACTGCTCTTGATTTGGCTAATAGATCCACTCAGTGGAATGGAACTCATTGCTGGAACTGGGAAATAAGTCAAAACCAGGTACAAAAAATGAGCTCAGTCTCCAAGATCAAGATACCACCAAATGTGGGCTAGAAGAGAGCCAATGCATATAAATTTCCCTCCAAAACATAGATGGTCATCCCTTCTACCTAGTACTAACTGTTCTCTCCGATGGAGAATTTGCTTATCTTTTTTCAGGTGGACATCGAACCTGAAGGGAGGATCAGCTAACCACACCTCACCAGGGCCCCAGCTGAAACCATAGAACAACGCAGGGGAAGGGCAAGAGTTCAGTATTCATGGCGATCATGACACCAGCAAAAGGCCGAAGGAGATAAACACAGAGAACATCCAACTCCAACTAAGCCAGAGATCCAGAGTCACAGAGGCTCCAGAAACCGCATCACTGAAGCAGAACTAAAATGACCCCAATGTGGCTCAGGGAAACTTGCAGAAGAGGGGGCGGAAAGATTGTTAGAGCCATAGTTGGGGCATTATGCACAGAGACTGGGGCCAACCCCCCAGAACTCTTAACCAACCTCACAATGCTTGACCCACATTCCCCATTGACAAGCGTCCCTTTGAAAGTGGGAGGATAGGGAGGAGGACAATGGATCCTTTACTATGAATGTAAAATCAAAATAATATAAATAAAAAAAATATATATATATATTAAAAAAAAAAAAGAATTCCACCACGGAACTATACTGTGTTCTTTTACTGTATTGTGGCTTTAACACTTGATTTTTTTTTGCAAGGCAGGTTTCACTCACTGTCACCCAGGATGACCTGGAACTCAACTTTTAGACCCAGGCCTACATCAAACTCACAGCGATCCTTCTTCCACACCCTTCTGAGTACTGAGACTAAAGATGTGTGCCAACGCACTGTTTTAATTTTTAAAAATTGATTTGTGTGTGTGTGTGTGTGTGTGTGTGTGTGTGTGTGTGTGTGTGTGTGTTGGTGCACCAATGTCTCTTGCAGCTACAAATATACAGCTGATGCATATGCCACTTTTTGCATCCAACGTTATGTGAGTAATAGGGAATTGAATTTGTCCATGAGGCTTTGCATGCAAGTGTCTTTAAACACTGAGCCATCTTCCATACTAGAGGGGTGTGTGTGTGTGTGTGTGTGTGTGTGTGTGTGTGTGTGTGTGTGTGTTTGGAGACAGGACTTCACTGTATTGTCCAGATTAACTGTGAACTTGTCCATTAGCTCTGACTTCTCTGGAATATTTACTAAAGGATGTTTCACTGCCCACAAGTGGGCTGTGAGGGAAGTTTATGAGGAGGCTGGAGTCAAAGGAAGAGTAGGAAGAATCCTTGGTATATTTGAGCAGAATCAAGACCAAAAGCACAGAACATATGTTTATGTCCTTGCAGTCACTGAACTATTAGAAGATTGGGAAGATTCTGTTCATAGAGGAAGACAGGTGGTTCAAAGTAGAAGACGCCATCAAAGTTCTCCAGTGTCATAAACCTGTCCATGCAGAAGATGTGGAAAAAGTGAAGCTGGGTTTTTCTCCAGCCAATGGAAACTCCAGTTACTTCCCTTCCAGATGACAGTGCCTTGTTTGTGACAGCTGCACAGACCTCTAGGGTGCCATCTAGTGTAAGGTAGAGAGAACGGGGAAATTCCCCCTCCCAGGTCATGTCCCTCTCTGTGTCAAACATCTGAATGCTGCTGGCAAGCCATCTAAATTCGCCATGCACGGATTTCAGATTGCATGTTTTTTTTTTTTTTTTTGGTTTTTCGAGGTAGGGTCTCACTTTGGCCCAGGCTGACCTGGAATTAACTATGTAGTCTCAGAGTGGCCTTGAACTCACGGCAATCCTCCTACCTCTGCCTCCCGAGTGCTGGGATTAAAGGCGTGCGCCACCACGCCCGGCTCAGATTGCATGTATTTTTAAGCAACACGACTGTAAAAATAGAGTAGGAAACCAAAGCCATGCGGAATTTTACTCTGAAACTGCAGCAGGGCAGATTTCTCTGGTATTAGCTAATAAGAATTCTGTAACTACCTTATCTCAAGAGACAGCTGCCTGTACTTAATCTTATTTGACAGAATCCTACACTTATGGATGAAGGGTTAATGGCCTTCCCTGAACTACAGGGAACTAGAGTTGATCACTAACCTTAAGATGAGAAGGCCATAAAGAATGGAGGCATCCAGTCCTCCTTAGTCAACTCTGCTACTTCCCTTTGACCTGCAGCCAATTCAGTATGTTTTCCTTAGGATCCTCCTTATAAGTTTGAACCCCAGCCTGACTCGGTGCTTCAGCCTTCATCCTGAGGGAAGGCGCTACCCTTCACTATACCTCTCAATAAACAATCTGTCTGTAGAGATAGAGTCCAATATTCTTTCTTGCTTTTCTCCTACAGATTCCTTATATTTTGGTGCCATGACTCAAATTACTTCAGGGATTTCAGGCTGCATGCCCTCCCCTTTTCTTACACTTTCCTTACAATGGATGTAAATCTCTCCCCTCTCTAAGCCTGGGAGAATTCAGAAAAAGGATTATAAAAGGTATATAAATCCAGCTCAATCTGAGTTCAAGGCCTCTGTCAGGTTTTTGGCATTAGCCAGCAGAGGTCTGCATACGAATAAAGGCTCTCTCCCCCTCTTCTAAGTGGATTTTACCAGATTATTCTCATTGACTCATTAATTCCTATAACACTATCTCAAAAATGCAGATGACATTCCTGGAAATAACATGTAAAATTATCTTTTATCCCCATCCCCTGTGTGCACAAAAGCATGTATACACACATGTACTGCACACACATGAAAAAGTAAATACACAGCCACACACAACCACATTTTTTTTGGTATTTTGAGGTAGGTTCTTATTCTAGCTCAGTCTGACCTGGAATTCACTATGTAGTTTCAGGGTGGACTTGAACTCATGTGATTCTCCTACCTCTGCCTCCCGAGTAATGGGATTAAAGGTGTATGCCACCATGCCCAGCATACAAAATTTTTTATTAAAATTTTTAAATTTTATTTTCAAGCACAGAGAAGTAGAAAGAAGAGAGACCGATTGGCTGGGCACTCCAGGAACTCCATACACTACAAATGATCTAGATACATGTGCCACTTTGTATATCTGGCTGTAGGTGGATGTGTGGGAATCGAATTTGGGTTGCTAGGCTTTGCAGGAAAGCACCTTAATGAGTAAGCCATCTATCCATCCCATGAATCACATTTTTACAAAAAAAATCCTTGGGTGAGAGGAGAAGATGTTGGGAGAGAAATCTGGTTAAAGCAGGTTTAGGGTGAGTAGGGGACCTGGGAAGGCAAGAAGAGTAGCCCTGAGATCCTGCCCATGGATGGATCTTGTAGAACAAAAAGCCCAAAGAATATGCTGAGGACAGTGTAGAAACTTCTAGCAGCTGAAAAGGCCTGATTCCAGCTGAGCAAGGGGTGGCAAAAGTACTGGCAAGAAACACCTCATGGAGGAAAGGTCAGAAATAAGCCCATTCTAGGATACAGAGAAAAGTGGCCTGCAGTGGCATGAAATGATTAGGCATGCAGCAGGTTCACAGCCCTGCATGCTGGGCACTCTGAAGACTTCCTGCCTGGGTTAAGAAATGCCCTGACTCATTATCCTGGCTGTGTTTTGAGTACCAGGAAGGTAGGGTTGTCAACCAGCATTGTGATGCTCTGAGACCTGACAAATGGCTCTGGTGCCTGCTGACTTCTTGAGAAAGTGGAAGCTGCTCCCCTACAGGTATTGATCAGAGCCTGGAAGAGAGCAAAAGGTGAAGCCAGACCCAGTGTCTTTTCAGAGTTCAGTTATTCAGGCCTTTGTCGGAACTAGGCTACTGGCAAAAGGGATGCCTGCATTCTGCTGCACATGCCCAGAGAGTTTGATAATGGTTAAATTTTTAATAGACTGATGTACTTGGCTAAAGATATTGGACTGAGAGATTTAAAATTTTAAATTGAAAAACCTCAAGCAAGTTAAAATTACAGGCACTAAAACTGGTTTTAGGTTACTGAAGCTGCTATTGTCAAACACATTAACAATCTTAAGGAAGGCGGCACAACTGCTTTACCTTAAAATAATGGGGAGAATGCCTGAGGAAAGACTGATGGAAATGCAAACTCTTGGAAAGAGTTGGAACTGGAGAAGAAACCTGCTTTTCAAGGTCATGATTTATTTCATCCCTGAATTAGGAATATGGCTGTGTCCTGCAGTCTTGAACACCTGGTATGGGTTTTGGCAGCATGAAAAAATGTGAGAAGTGGTCATGAAATGCACATGGTTCCAGGAGCTTCTGGTGAGATGAGGCTGTAGTGGGGTCCAGTGTCACACAAATAAGACCATTGTCTCACAAAGTGCTGGGTGTGAATTGACATGCACTGGGGCTGCACATCAGAGGGCGGGTTCTCTCAGAGCAGCCCCAAACTGCTCAGAGTGTCAGCATTTATTGTAAAAAAATGACAAAATGTTTATTGCAGAAACAGGATAGGAGCTAAATCATAAATCACAACTGACATGCTAGAGTTACAGCCATAAAAATAATTTTAAACATAAAGTGGAATTTGGTCATTACAGCAGGGACATTCCATTCTTAGACAATTATAGGGAAGAAAAAAACAAAACGAACTTGTGAACAGTTCTATTGGTCAGTTACAGGAAGCAACTGGGGGGTGTGAGGTAAGCCTGTGACCAAGAGTCTCCAAATGTCCCACTTATATGCCCTTAAGGATTTTGCTCAACATTGCAGGCCTGGGGTAATGCTATTCAGACCAGCAGAGCATCTTGTTTATCTGCCATCCCCATCTTCTTAAGCAAGTGTTTCATGCCATTCTTTTATGAGCTCCTACAAGGAAGTGACTTCTATTTTTCTCTAAGCTTGATATAAAGAAATGTAGAGAAATATAACATTTTGGCTCTTTATATTCACATCTCATTAGCCCTTCTCTATAACTGTGATAGTTATGTCTCCCCAGACCTCACCTGTAAAACAAAGATGATCATATCTCCCCTTGCTCCATCATTAACACATTGATGATCATATCTCCCCAAGGTTCATCTTTTTTTAATTATTATTTTTTATTGACACCTTCTATACTTACATACAAAAAACATATGACATTTCCCTCCCCTTCCCCCATTCCACTTTAGAACTCCCATCTCCATCATATCCCCTCCCTCTCTCCATTAGTCTCTCTTTTAATTTGATGTCATCATCTTTTTCTTCTATTTTGAGGGTCTTGCGAAGGTATTGCTAGGCACTGCAAGGTCATGGATATCAAGGCCAATTTCTGTCTTGGCAGTTGCATTGTAAGAAGTCATACCATTCATTTGATTCTTCCATTCTATCCACCCCTCTTCTGAAATGGTCCCTGAGCCTTGGAGGGTGTGGCAGGTGTTTCAGTGCTAGGCACTCCTCTATCCCTATATCACTATATCCCTATATCACTATGCTGCCTTTTGGGTCATCCCAGTGCTCATTGCTATCTGAAAAGAGAAGCTTCTCTAACCAGAAGTGAGAGTAGAATTAATGTGTGAACAAGAACATTAAGTATAGTGCCCCCAGGGCAGCTTGGTGGGAATAATATATACATTTAGTCAGAAAAGAGCAGGCTTTATACCCCTAAGGCTCATGACCTCACCTGCCATAGACTTTTGCTTAGGTTTTTCAGAACCAGGTATGCATTCCCTCCTGTAGAGAAGGCCTTCAGTCCAATTATGGAGCAGTTGGTTACCCCAAGAGTATACATGCCACTATTGCACCTGTGCAGTCATTGGGCCTGTATGGCCAAACCTGAATATTCAGTGTCCACTGATTCACTGCTGATGATTTCTGTCTCCCATGAGGCTGCATGCAGTGCAGCTTTTTCCAGCTTTCAGATGGCTGGTCTACAGGGAGAAGTTTTTCTGCTCAGCACCAGCTTTCTTTCTCAGTGACATTGCCTCTCAGGCAAGAGATGTCTTCAACAATAGGGTCTTACTATCTGTTTCTCAAGGGAAACCAAGAGCTTTGGCAAAAGCCCTTAATGTTTTGGAGGCTAGTAACAGTCTACAGCTTCTAGATGTGCCATTATTCAAAAAAGTAGGTTTACACAAGTCTTATTCACAATATCTTGAATTTAGATTGTCCCTCCCCCAGCCCTTCTTATATGCATTCTCTTCAGATGGCCTCGCTTAGTACATTCCCCTCCTTGTAATCTGTTCTTCTACTTACATATGTGCAATACCTTACACTTTTAAGTCCTTCCCTTTCCTCCCTCCCTTATAGTCTTTTACCAGCTTACTGGTTTCTGGTACCTATTTTTGGTTCCAGTTCACACATAAGTCTATACATTTGTAGCTAGGATCCACATATGAGAGAGAACATGTGACGTCTGGCTTTCTGAGCCTGGATTACCTCACTTAATATAATGCTTTCCAGATCCATCCATTTCCCTGCAAATTTCATAATTTCATCTTTCTTTACTGCTGAATAGAACTCCATTGTGTAAATGTACCACATCTTTATTATCCATTCATCTGTTGAGGGACATCTAGGCTGCTTCCATTTCCTAGCTATTTTGAATAGAGCAGCAATGAACATCGTTGTGCAAGTATCTCTAAGGTAGTGAGAAGAGTCCTTTGGATATATGCCTAGGAGTGCTATAGCAGGATCATATGGTAAATCTATTTTTAGCTGTCTCAAGAACCTCTAAACTGATTTCCACAATGGCTGGACCAGATTACATTCCCACCAACAGTGTAGAAGTGTTCCTCTTTTTCCGCATCCACGCCAACACTTATTGTCATTTGTTTTCTTTTCTTTTTTTTTTTTGGGGTTTTGCAAGGCAGGGTCTCACTCTGGCCCAGGCTGACCTGGAATTAACTATGTAGTCTCAGGGTGGCCTTGAACTCACAGTAATCCTCCTACCTCTGCCTCCCGAGTGCTGGGATTAAAGGCGTGCGCCACCACGCCTGGCTCATTTGTTTTCTTGATGGTAGACATTCTGACAGGAGTGAAATGGAATCTCAAAGTGGTTTTAATTTGCATTTCCCTGATGGCTAAGCATGTGGAACACTTTTTAGGTGTTTATATGCCATCTGTATTTCATCTTCTGGGAATTCTCTGTTTAGTTCCTGTAGCAGACAGCTTCAGGTTCACTGAGATGAACTTCCAGACCAGGCACAGTTATGGAGGAAGGGATATTATTTATTGAAGCTTACAGATCCAGGGGGAAGTTCCATAAAGGCAGGAAAAGCAGCCTGCTTTCAACAGGGCCAATCAGAGAGACAAAAAGCCAACCAGCCACCACAGCACACAAAGCAAAACTACTGCCAAAAGGTCACACAGCACACTTCAGGAACTCCCCTTAGGCACAATTTGCATATCTTTACAATGGAATCTTTACAATGGAATCTCAAACCCACCACCACACCTTAAGACCGGCCCCCAGTGACATTGCCTCTAGCAAGGTGATTGCAGATGCAAACTATAAACCAATAAAACACTGAATATATTGGGGGCCATATATTCAAACTACCACATTCCACCCCTGGCCTCCAATAGGTTTATAACTATAACACATTGTGAATTGTACTCAGTCCAATTTCAAAGATTCTTGAGTCCAGTAAAATCAAACAAGTTAAATACTTTCAACATGTAAAGGCACAGAGTAAACATTTTTAACTGGTATAAGGCATAGCAAGGAGAAACTAGAATAATGCAAACTCAACCACCATCAGCAGTCATCAAACTTCTGCAGTTCAAGTTCAATATAACCAGAGACTAACAGTCTCCAGGTTTTCCAATTCCGCCCCTCCAGCTGGGCAGAGTCGCCAGGGAAAACTTTCATCCCATGCCAACACCGCACTCCATGGTACCCCTTTTGCATAGTCCTGGTATATCCAAAACATCTTCAGGTCTCCATGCAAACCACGGTCCATCTTCCAAAAGGCTCTTCCAGCCTATTCCTCAGGGACTTCATGCCCTGCCTTCATGCTGCATCTCAGCAGCAGCTCCTGGAACCGTGTGCAATTCATGACCACTCCATGCATTTTTCATGCTTCCAAAACTAATACCAGGTGTGCAGGACACAGCCATATTCTAAATCCAGGGACAAAATGAACCATAGCCTTGAAAAGCAGGTTCCTTCTCCAGTCAACTCCTTCCAAAGAGTTTGCATTTCTAACAGTCTTTCCTCAGGCATCCTCTCCATTGTTTTAATGTAAATCAAGTCGGGCCACCTTCCTTCCACCTTCCTTAAGATTGCTAATGTGTTGACAATAGGAGCTAAACCAGTCTCAATGCCTCTACTTTTAACTTGCTTCAGGTTTTCCAACTTAAAAATCTTAAAATCTCAGTCCAATATCTTCAGCCAAGCACATCAGTCCATTACAAATTTAACCTTGATCAAACTTTCTGGGCCTGGATAGCAGAACGTAGCCATCCCTTATGCCAGTAGCCCAGTTCCAACAAAGTCCTCTGCAGTTTTTCCTTCCCCTTAGAAAGCTCATACGCCAAGCCTCGAAGTTCAGTACTATCTGCACTTAGCATTCTCAAACTCTCATCAGAATAGTCCATAAAACTTGGCTTACCACTCCAGAAGGCATCTTCAGTTGCAAGCACCAAGTCCATGCCCATTCCTCCAAAACAAAGGTTCCAAAAGACGAATATCCACACAGTCAGGTTCATCTCACCCCACTCCTGGTACCACTTTACTGGAGCAGACAGTTTCAGGTTCACTGAGATGAACTTCCAGACCAGGCACAGTTATGGAGGAAGGGATATTATTTATTGAAGCTTACAGATCCAGGGGGAAGTTCCATAAAGGCAGGAAAAGCAGCCTGCTTTCAACAGGGCCAAGCAGAGAGACAAAAAGCCAACAAGCCACCACAGCACACAAAGCAAAACTACTGCCAAAAGGTCACACAGCACACTTCAGGAACTCCCCTTAGGCACAATTTGCATATCTTTACAATGGAATCTTTACAATGGAATCTCAAACCCACCACCACACCTTAAGACCGGCCCCCAGTGACATTGCCTCTAGCAAGGTGATTGCAGATGCAAACTATAAACCAATAAAACACTGAATATATTGGGGGCCATATATTCAAACTACCACAGTTCCATAGCCCATTTTTAACTGGGCTGTTTGAATTCTTATTATTCTGTTTTTGAATTCTTTGTATATTCTAGATATGAATCCTCTTTCAGATGTATAGCTGGAAAAGATTTTCTCCCATTCTGTAGGTTGTCTTTTTGCTCTAATCACAGTGTCCTTTGCTGTACAAAAGCTTTGTAATTTCATAAGGTCCCAGTGGTTGATTAGTGATTTTATTTGCTGAGCAATTAGAGTTATATTCAGAAAGTCCTTGCCTATGCCAATATGTTGAATGGTTTTCCCTACCTTTTCCTCTAGCAGTTTCAGAGTTTCAGGTCTGATATTAAGGTCCCTGATCCATTTGGACTTGACTCTTGTGCATGGAGTGAGACAAGGATCTTTGTTTATCTTTTTACATGCAGATGTCCAGTTTTCCCAGCACCGCTTGTTAAAGACACTGTTTTCTCAATGAATATTTTTGGCATTTTGTAAAAATCGGGTGGCTGTAGCTGCCTGGATTACTAT
>JAEOAD010001284.1:0-50976 GCA_036365145.1 Orientallactaga sibirica | reverse complement strand
ATTCCACTAACTTGTACATCTTGTTAGATTACACAAAGTAGGAAAGTTTGAACTGGCTGCATTCAACCTTCTTCGTAGGAAAGCAAGTGATTCCTAGATTCGAACTACTCATTTCACATAGCACATTGTTCGGTAATGAAGATGCTTGTTTTCTAAACAAACTACTTTAGAAATGAGGCCAATCTACTAACTTGTGCATCTTTTCAGATTACATTAACAAGGAAAGTTTGAACTTGCTGCACTCAGCCTTCTTTGTAGGAAAGCAACTGATTCCTAGAACCTAATGAGCTTATTTCACACAGTACAATGTTCGGCAATGAAGACGTTTGTTTTCTCAACAAAGTACTTTAACAAAGAGGCGAATCTTCTAACTTGGCCACCTTTTTAGATTACATTAACAAGGAAAGTTTGAACTTGTTGCACTCAACCTTCTTCGTAGAAATTAAACTGATTCCTAGAAGCGAATTACCTTATTTCACACAGTACAGTGTTCGGTACTGAAGATGTTTTTTTTCCAAAGAAACTACTTCAGAAATGAGGCCAATATACTACGTTGTGCATCTTTTCAGATTACATTAACAAGGAAAGTTTGAACTTGCTGCACTCAACCTTCTTCGTAGAAATTAAACTGATTCCTAGAAGCGAATTAACTTATTTCACACAGTACAGTGTTCGGTACTGAAGATGTTTTTTTTCCAAAGAAACTACTTCAGAAATGAGGCCAATCTACTACGTTGTGCATCTTTTGAGATTACATTAACAAGGAATGTTTGAACTTGCTGCACTCAACTTTCTTCGAAGAAATTAATCTGATTCCTAGAAGCGAATTGACTTATTTCACACAGTACAATGTTCTGTACTGAAGATGTTTCCTTTCTAAAGAAACTACTTTAGAAATGAGGCCAATCTACTACATTGTGCATCTTTTCAGATTACATTAACAAGGAAAGTTTGAACTTGCTACACTCAACCTTCTCTGTAGGAAAGCAAGTGATTCCTAGAACCGAATGAGCTTATTTCACACAGTACAATGTTCGGCAATGAAGATGTTTATTTTCTCAACAAACTACTTTACAAATGAGTCGAATCTACTAACTTGGCCATCTTTTTAGATTACATTAACAAGGAAAGTTTGAACTTGCTGCACTCAACCTTCTTTGTAGGAAAGCAACTGATTCCTAGAACCGAATGAGCTTATTTCACACAGTACAATGTTCGGCAATGAAGATGTTTGTTTTCTCAACAAAGTACTTTACAAATGGGGCGAATCTTCTAACTTGGCCATCGTTTTAGAATACACATTGAGAAGGAAAGTTTGAACTTGCTGCACTCAACCTTCTTCGTAGAAATTAAACTGATTCCTAGAAGCAAATTAACTTATTTCACACAGTACAGTGTTCGGTACTGAATATGTTTCTTTTCTAAAGAAACTACTTTAGAAATGAGGCCAATCTACGACCTTGTGCATCTTTTCAGATTACATTAACAAGGAAAGTTTGAATTTGCAGCACTCAACCTTCTTTGTAGGAAAGCAACTAATTCCTAGAACCGAATGAGCTTATTTCACACAGTACAATGTTCGGCAATGAAGATGTTTGTTTTCTCAACAAACTACTTTACAAATGAGTCGAATGTACTAACTTGGCCATCTTTTTAGATTACATTAACAAGGAAAGTTTGAAGTTGCTGCACTCAACCTTCTGTGTAGGAAAGCAACTGATTCCTAGAACCGAATGAGCTTATTTCACACAGTACAATGTTCGGCAATGACGATGTTTGTTTTCTCAACAAAGTACTTTACAAATGAGGCGAATGTTCTAACTTGGCCATCTTTTGAGATTACATTAACAAAGAAAGTTTGAACTTGCTGCACTCAACCTTCTTCGTAGAAATTAAACTGATTCCTAGAAGCGAATTAACTTATTTCACACAGTACAGTGTTAAATTGCAATGAAGATGTTTCTTTTCTAAAGAAACTACTTTAGAAATGAGGCGAATCCACTAACTTGTACATCTTGTTAGATTACACAATGTAGGAAAGTTTGAACTTGCTGCACTCAACCTTCTTCGTAGGAAAGCAAGTGATTCCTAGAATCGAACTAGCTCATTTCACATAGTACAGTGTTCGGTAATGAGGATGTTTGTTTTCTAAACAAACTACTTTAGAAATGAGGCCAATCTACTAAGTTGTGCATCTTTTCAGATTACATTAATAAGGAAAGTTTGAACTTGCTGCACTCAACCTTCTGTGTAGGAACGCAACTGATTCATAGAACCGAATGAGCTTATTTCACACAGTATAATGTTCGGCAATGAAGATGTTTGTTTTCTCAACAAACTACTTTATAAGTGAGGCGAATCTACTAACTTGGCCATCTTTTTAGATTACATTAACAAGGAAAGTTTGAACTTACTGCACTCAACCTTCTTTGTAGGAAAGCAACTGATTCCTAGAACCGAATGAGCTTATTTCACACAGTACAGTGTTCAGCAATGAAGATGTTTGTTTTCTCAACAAAGTACTTTACAAATGAGGCGAATCTTCTAACGTGGCCATCTTTTTAGATTACACTAACAAGGAATGTTTGCACTTGCTGCACTCAACCTTCTTCGTAGAAATTAAACTGATTCCTAGAAGCGAATTAACTTATTTCACACGGTACAGTGTTCGGTACTGAAGATGTTGCTTTTCTAAAGAAACTACTTTAGAAATGAGGCCAATCTACTACGTTGTGCATCTTTTCAGATTACATTAACAAGGAAAGTTTGAACTTGCTGCACTCAACCTTCTTTATAGGAAAGCAACTGATTCCTAGAACCGAATGAGCTTATTTCACACAGTACAATGTACAGCAATGAAGATGTTTGTTTTCTCAACAAACTACTTTACAAATGAGTCGAATCTACTAACTTGGCCATCTTTTTACATTACATTAACAAGGAAAGTTTGAACTTGCTGCACTCAACCTTCTTCGTAGAAATTAAACTGATTCCTAGAAGCGAATTAACTTATTTCACACAGTACAGTGTTAGGGCAATGAAGATGTTTCTTTCTCTCAAAACTTCTTTAGAAATGAGGCCAATCTACTACGTAGTGCATCTTTTCAGATTACATTAACAAGGAAAGTTTGAACTTGCTGCACTCAACCTTCTTTGTAGGAAAGCAACTGATTCCTAGAACCGAATGAGCTTATTTCACACAGTACAATGTTCGGCAATGAAGATGTTTGTTTTCTCAACAAACTCCTTTACAAATGAGTCGAATCTACTAACTTGGCCATCTTTTTAGATTACATTAACTAGGAAAGTTTCAACTTGCTGCACTCAAACTTCTCTGCAGGAAAGCAACTGATTGCTAGAACCGAATGAGCTTATTTCACACAGTACAATGTTCGGCCATGAGGATGTTTGTTTTCTCAACAAACTACTTTACAAATGAGGCGAATCTACTAACTTGGCCATCTTTTTAGATTACATTAACAAGGAAAGTTTGAACTTGCTGCACTCAACCTTCTGTGTAGGAAAGCAACTGATTCCTAGAACCGAATGAGCTTATTTCACACAGTACAATGTTCGGCAATGAAGATGTTTGTTTTCTCAACAAACTACTTTACAAATGAGGCGAATCTTCTAACGTGGCCATCTTTTTAGTTTACATTAACAAGGAATGTTTGAACTTGCTGCACTCAACCTTCTTCGTAGAAATTAAAATGATTCCTAGAAGCGAATTAACTTATTTCACACAGTACAGTGTTCGGTACTGAAGATGTTGCTTTTCTAAAGAAACTACTTTAGAAATGAGGCAAATCTACTAGGTTGTGCATCTTTTCAGATTACCTTAAAAAGGAAAGTTTGAAGTTGCTGCTCTCAACCTTCTTTGTAGGAAAGCAACTGATTCAAAGAACCGAATGAGCTTATTTCACACAGTACAATGTTCAGCAATGAAGATGTTTGTTTTCTCAACAAACTACTTTACAAATGAGTCGAATCTACTAACTTGGCCATCTTTTTAGATTACATTAACAAGGAAAGTTTGAACTTGCTGCACTCAACCTTCTTTGTAGGAAACCAACTGATTGCTAGAACCAAATGAGCTTATTTCACACAGTACAATGTTAGAGCAATGAAGATGTTTGTTTTCTCAGAAACTACTTTACAAATGAGGCGAATCTTCTAACTTGGCCATCTTTTTTAGATTACATTAACAAGGAATGTTTGAACTTGCTGCACTCAACCTTCTTTGTAGAAATTAAACTGATTCCTAGAAGCGAATTGACTTATTTCACACAGTACAATGTTCTGTACTGAAGATGTTTCCTTTCAAAAGAAACTACTTTAGAAATGAGGCCAATCTACTACATTGTGCATCTTTTCAGATTACATTAACAAGGAAAGTTTGAACTTGCTGCACTCAACCTTCTCTGTAGGAAAGCAACTGATTCCTAGAACCGAATGAGCTTATTTGACACAGTACAATGTTCGGCAATGAAGATGTTTGTTTTCTAAACAAATTACTTTACAAATGAGTCGAATCTACTAACTTGGCCATCTTTTTAGATTACATTAACAAGGAAAGTTTGAACTTGTTGCACTCAACCTTCTTTGTAGGAAAGCAACTGATTCCTAGAACCGAATGAGCTTATTTCACACAGTACAATGTTCGGAAATGAAGATGTTTGTTTTCTCAACAAAGTAATTTACAAATGGGGCGAATCTTCTAACTTGGCCATCGTTTTAGAATACACATTAAGAAGGAAAGTTTGAACTTGCTGCACTCAACCTTCTTTGTAGAAATTAAACTGATTCCTAGAAGCAAATTAACTTATTTCACACAGTACAGTGTTCGGTACTGAAGATGTTTCTTTTCTAAAGAAACTACTTTAGAAATGAGGCCAATCTACGACCTTGTGCATCTTTTCAGATTACATTAACAAGGAAAGTTTTTATTTGCTGCACTCAACCTTCTTTGTAGGAAAGCAACTGATTCCTAGAACCGAATGAGCTTATTTCACACAGTACAATGTTCGGCAATGAAGATGTTTGTTTTCTCAACAAACTACTTTACAAATGAGTCGAATGTACTAACTTGGCCATCTGTTCATATTACATTAACAGGGAAAGTTTCAACTTGCTGCACTCAACTTTCTGTGTAGGAAAGCAACTGATTCCTAGAACCGAATGAGCTTATTTCACACAGTACAATGTTTGGCAATGAAGATGTTTGTTTTCTCAACAAAGTGCTTTACAAATCAGGCGAATGTTCTAACTTGGCCATCTTTTGAGATTACATTAACAAGGAAAGTTTGAACTTGCTGCACTCAACCTTCTTCGTAGAAATTAAACTGACTCATAGAAGCGAATTAACTTATTTCACACAGTACAGTGTTTGGTACTGAAGATGTTTCTTTTCTAAAGAAACTACTTTAGAAATGAGGCGAATCCACTAACTTGTACATCTTGTTAGATTACACAATGTAGGAAAGTTTGAACTTGCTGCACTCAACCTTCTTCGTAGGAAAGCAAGTGATTCCTAGAATCGAACTAGCACATTTCACATAGTACAGTGTTCGGTAATGAAGATGTTTGTTTTCTAAACAACCTACTTTATAAATGAGGCGAATCTACTAACTTGGCCATCTTTTTAGATTACATTAACAAGGAAAGTTTGAACTTGCTGCACTCAACCTTCTTTGTAGGAAAGCAACTGATTCCTAGAACCGAATGAGCTTATTTCTCACAGTACAATGTTCCGCCATGAAGATGTTTGTTTTCTCAACAAAGTACTTTACAAATGAGGCGAATCTTCTAACGTGGCCATCTTTTTAGATTACATTAACAAGGAATGTTTGAACTTGCTGCACTCAACCTTCTTCGTAGAAATTAAACTGACTCATAGAAGCGAATTAACTTATTTCACACGGTACAGTGTTCGGTACTGAAGATGTTGCTTTTCTGAAGAAACTACTTTAGAAATGAGGCCAATATAGTACGTTGTGCATCTTTTCAGATTACATTAACAAGGAAAGTTTGAACTTGCTGCACTCAACCTTCTTTGTAGGAAAGCAACTGATTCATAGAACCGAATGAGCTTATTTCACACAGTACAATGTTCGGCAATGAAGATGTTTGTATTCTCAACAAACTACTTTATAAATGAGGTGAATCTACTAACTTGGCCATCTTTTTAGATTACATTAACAAGGAAAGTTTGAACTTGCTGCACTCAACCTTCTTTGTAGGAAAGCAACTGATTCCTAGAACCGAATGAGCTTATTTCACACAGTACAAAGTTCGGCAATGAAGATGTTTGTTTACTCAACAAAGTACTTTACAAATGAGGCGAATCTTCTAACGTGGCCATCTTTTTAGATTACATTAACAAGGAATGTTTGAACTTGCTGCACTCAACCTTCTTCGTAGAAATTAAACTGATTCCTAGAAGCGAATTAACTTATTTCACACGGAACAGTGTTCGGTACTGAAGATGTTGCTTTTCTAAAGAAACTACTTTACAAATGAGGCCAATCTACTACGTTGTGCATCTTTTCAGATTACATTAACAAGGAAAGTTTGAACTTGCTGCACTCAACCTTCTCTGTAGGAAAGCAACTCATTCCTAGAACCGAATGAGCTTATTTCACACAGTACAATGTTCGGCAATGAAGATGTTTGTTTTCTCAACAAACTACTTTACAAATGAGACGAATCTACTAACTTGGCCATCTTTTTAGATTACATTAAGAAGGAAAGTTTGAACTTCCTGCACTCAACCTTCTTTGTAGGAAAGCAACTGATTCCTAGAACCGAATGAGCTTATTTCACACAGTACAATGTTCGGCAATGAAGATGTTTGTTTTCTCTGCAAAGTACATTACAAATGAGGCGAATCTTCTAACTTGGCCATCTTTTTAGATTACATTAACAAGGAATGTTTGAACTTGCTGCACTCAACCTTCTTCGTACAAATTAAACTGATTCCTAGAAGCGTATTGAGTTATTTCACACAGTACAATGTTCGGTACTGAAGATGTTTCTTTTCTAAAGAAACTACTTTAGAAATGAGGCCAATCTACTACGTTGTGCATCTTTTCTGATTACATTAACAAGGAAAGTTTGCACTTGCTGCACTCAACCTTCTCTGTAGGAAAGCAACTGATTCCTAGAACCGAATGAGCTTATTTCACACAGTACAATGTTCGGTAATGAAGATGTTTGTTTTCTCAACAAACTACTTTACAAATGAGTCGAATCTACTAACTTGGCCATCTTTTTTGATTACATTATCAAGGAAAGTTTGAACTTGCAGCACTCAACCTTCTTTGTAGGAAAGCAACTGATTCCTAGAACCGAATGAGCTTATTTCACACAGTACAATGTTCGGCAATGAAGATGTTTGTTTTCTCAACGAAGTACATTACAAATGGGGCGAATCTTCTAACTTGGCCATCGTTTTAGAATACACATTAAGAAGGAAAGCTTGAACTTGCTGCACTCAACCTTCTTTGTAGGAAAGCAACTGATTCCAAGAACCGAATGAGCTTATTTCACACAGTACAATGTTCCGCCATGAAGATGTTTGTTTTCTCAACAAAGTACTTTACAAATGAGGCGAATCTTCTAACGTGGCCATCTTTTTAGATTACATTAACAAGGAATGTTTGAACTTGCTGCACTCAACCTTCTTCGTAGAAATTAAACTGACTCATAGAAGCGAATTAACTTATTTCACACGGTACAGTGTTCGGTACTGAAGATGTTGCTTTTCTGAAGAAACTACTTTAGAAATGAGGCCAATCTAATATGTTGTGCATCTTTTCAGATTACATTAACAAGGAAAGTTTGAACTTGCTGCACTCAAACTTCTTCGTAGGAAAGCAAGTGATTCCTAGAATCGAACTAGCTCATTTCACATAGTACAGTGTTCGGTAATGAAGATGTTTGTTTTCTAAACAAACTACTTTAGAAATGAGGCCAATCTACTAAGTTGTGCATCTTTTCAGATTACATTAACAAGGAAAGTTTGATCTTGCATCACTCAACCTTCTTTGTAGGAAAGCAACTGATTCCTAGAACCGAATGAGCTTATCTCACACAGTACAATGTTCGGCAAAGAAGATGTTTGTTTTCTCAACAAACTACTTTATAAATGAGGCGAATCTACTAACGTGGCCATCTTTTTAGATTACATTAACATGGAAAGTTTGAACTTGCTGCACTCAACCTTCTTTGTAGGAAAGCAACTGATTCCTGGAACCGAATGAGCTTATTTCACACAGAACAATGTTCGGAAATGAAGATGTTTGTTTTTTCAACAAAGTACTTTACAAATGAGGCGAATCTTCTAACTTGGCCATCTTTTTAGATTACATTAACAAGGAATGTTTGAACTAGCTGCACTCAACCTTCTTCGTAGAAATTAAACTGATTCCTAGAAGCGAATTAACTTATTTCACACAATACAGTGTTCGGTATTGAAGATGTTTCTTTTCTAAAGAAACTACTTTAGAAATGAGGCCAATCTACTATGTTGTGCATTTTTTCAGATTACATTAACAAGGAAAGTTTGAACTTGCTGCACTCAACCTTCTTTGTAGGAAAGCAACTGATTCCTAGAACCGAATGAGCTTATTTCACACAGTACAATGTTCGGCAATGAAGATGTTTGTTTTCTCAACAAACTACTTTACAAATGAGTCGAATCTACTAACTTGGCCATCTTTTTAGATTACATTAACAAGGAAAGTTTGAACTTGCTGCACTGAACCTTCTTTGTAGGAAAGCAACTGATTCCTAGAAACGAATGAGCTTATTTCACACAGTACAATGTTCGGCAATGAAGATGTTTGTTTAATCAACAAAGTACTTTACAAATGGGGCGAATCTTCTAACTTGGCGATCTTTTGAGATTAAATTAACACAGAAAGGTTGAACTTGCTGCACTCCACCTTCTTCGTAGAAATTAAACTGATTCCTAGAAGCGAATTAACTTATTTCACACAGTACAGTGATCGGTACTGAAGATGTTTCTTTTCTAATGAAACTACTTTAGAAATGAGGTGAATCCAGTAACTTGTACATCTTGTTTGATTACACAATGTAGGAAAGTTTGAACTTGCTGAACTCAACCTTCTTCGTAGGAAAGCAACTGATTCCTAATATCGAACTAGCTCATTTCACATAGTACAGTGTTCGGTAATGAAGATGTTTGTTTTCTAAACAAACTACTTTAGAAATGAGGCCTATCTACTAAGTTGTGCATCTTTTCAGATTACATTAACAAGGAAAGTTTGAACTTGCTGCACTCAACCTTCTTTGTAGGAAAACAACTGATTCATAGAACCGAATGAGCTTATTTCACACAGTACAATGTTCGGCAATGAAGATGTTTGTTTTCTCTACACACTACTTTACATATGAGGCGAATCTACTAACTTGGCCATCTTTTTAGATTACATTAACAAGGAAAGTTTGAACTTGCTGCACTCAACCTTCTTTACAGGAAAGCAACTGATTCCTAGAACCGAATGAGCTTATTTCACACAGTACAACGTTCGGCAATGAAGATGCATGTTTTCTCAACAAAGTACTTTACAAATGAGGTGAATCTTCTAACTTGGCCATCTTTTTAGATTACATTAACAAGGAAAGTTTGAACTTGCTGCACTCAACCTTCTTCGTAGAAATTAAACTGATTCCTAGAAGCGAATTAACTTCTTTCACACAGTACAGTGTTCGGTACTGAAGATGTTTCTTTTCTAAAGAAACTAGTTTAGAAATGAGGCGAATCCACTAACTTGTATATCTTGTTAGATTACACCAAGTAGGAAAGTTTGAACTTGGTGCACTCAACCTTCTTCGTAGGAAAGTAAGTGATTCGTAGAATCGAACTAGCTTATTTCACATAGTACAGTGTTCGGTAATGAAGATGTTTGTTTTCTAAACAAACTACATTAGAAATGAGGCCAATCTACTAAGTTGTGCATCTTTTCAGATTACATTAACAAGGAAAGTTTGAACTTGCTGCACTCAACCTTCTTTGTAGGAAAACAACTGATTCCTAGAACCGAATGAGCTTATTTCACACAGTACAATGTTCGGCAATGAAGATGTTTCTTTTCTCAACAAATTACTTTACAAATGAGGCGAATCTTCTAACTTGGCCATCTTTTTAGATTACATTAACAAGGAATGTTTGAACTTGCTGCACTCAACCTTCTTCGTAGGAAAGAAAGTGATTCGTAGAATCGACCTAGCTCATTTCACATAGTACAGTGTTCGGTAATGAAGATGTTTCTTTTCTAAAGAAACTACTTTAGAAATGAGGCCAATCTACTACTTTGTGCATCTTTTCAGATTACATTAACAAGGAAAATTTGAACTTGCTGCACTCAACCTTCTCTGTAGGAAAGTAACTGATTCCCAGAACTGAATGAGCTTATTTCACACAGTACAATGTTCGGCAATGAAGATGTTTGTTTTCTCAACAAACTACTTTACAAATGAGTCCAATCTACTAACTTGGCCATCTTTTTAGATTACATTAACAAGGAAAGTTTGAACTTGCTGCACTCAACCTTCTGTGTAGGAAAGCAACTGATTCCTAGAACCGAATGAGCTTATTTCACACAGTACAATGTTCGGCAATGAAGATGTTTGTTTTCTCAACAAAGTACATTACAAATGAGGTTAATGTTCTAACTTGGCCATCTTTTGAGATTACATTAACAAGGAGTTTTTGAACTTGCTGCACTCAACCTTCTTCGTAGAAATTAAACTGATTCCTAGAAGCGAATTAACTTATTTCACACAGTACAGTGTTCGGTACTGAAGATGTTACTTTTCTAAAGAAACTACTTTAGAAATGAGGCCAATCTACTACGTTGTGCATCTTTTCAGATTTCATTAACAAGTAAAGTTTGAACTTGCTGCACTCAACCATCTTTGTAGGAAAGCAACTGATTCCTAGAACCGAATGAGCTTATTTCACACAGTACAATGTTCGGCAATGAAGATGTTTGTTTTCTCAACAAACTACTTTACAAATGAGTCGAATCTACTAACTTGGCCATCTTTTTAGATTACATTAACAAGTTAAGTTTGAATTGCTGCACTCAACCTTCTTTGTAGGAAAGCAAGTGATTCCTAGAACCGAATGAGCTTATTTCACACAGTACAATGTTCGGCAATGAAGATGTTTGTTTTCTCAACAAACTACTTTACAAATGAGGTGAATCTACTAACTTGGCCATCGTTTTAGATTACATTAACAAGGAAAGTTTGAACTTACTGCACTCCACCTTCTTTGTAGGAAAGCAACTGATTGCTAGAACCGAATGAGATTATTTCACACAGTACAATGTTCGGCAAAGAAGATGTTTGTTTTCTCAACAAACTACTTTACAAATGAGGTGAATCTTCTAACTTGGCCATCTTTTTAAATTACATTAAGAAGGAAAGTTTGAACTTGCTGCACTCAACCTTCTTCGTAGAAACTAAACTGATTCCTAGAAGCGAATTAACTTAGTTCACACAGTACAGTGTTCGGTACTGAAGATGTTTCCTTTCTAAATAAACTACCTTAGAAAGTTTGAACTTGCTGCACTCAACCTTCTTTTTAGGAAAGCAACTGATTCCTAGAACCGAATGAGCTTATTTCACACAGTACAGTGTTCGGTACTGAAGATGTTCCTTTTCTAAAGAAACTACTTTAGAAATGAGGCGAATCCACTAACTTGTACATCTTGTTATATTACACAAAGTAGGAAAGTTTGAACTTGCTGCACTCAACCTTCTTCGTAGGAAACCAAGTGATTCTTAGAATCGAAGTAGCTCATTTCACATAGTACAGTGTTCGGTAATGAAGATGTTTGTTTTCTAAACAAATTACTTTAGAAACGAGGCCAATCTACTAAGTTGTGCAACATTTCAGATTACATTAACAAGGAAAGTTTGAACTTGCTGCACTCCACCTTCTTTGTAGGAAAGCATCTGATTCCTAGAAACGAATGAGCTTATTTCACACAGTACAATGTTCGGCAATGAAGATGTTTGTTTTCTCAACAAACTACTTTACAAATGAGTCGAATCTATTAACTTGGCCGTCTTTTTAAACTACATTAACAAGGAAAGTTTGAACTTGCTGCACTCAACCTTGTTTGTAGGAAAGCAACTGATTCCTAGAACCGAATGAGCTTATTTCACACAGTACAATGTTCGGCAATGAAGATGTTTGTTTTCTCAACAAAGTACTTTACAAATGAGGCGAATGTTCTACCTTGGCCATCTTTTGAGATTACATTAACAAGGGAAGTTTGAACTTGCTGCACTCAACCTTCTTCATAGAAACTACACTGATTACTAGAAGCGAATTAACTTATTTCATACAGTACAGTGTTCGGTACTGAAGATGTTTCTTTTCTAAAGAAACTACTTTAGAAATTAGGCGAATCACCTACCTTGTACATCTTGTTAGATTACACAAAGTAGCAAAGTTTGAACTTGCTGCACTCAACCTTCTTCGTAGGAAAGCAAGTGATTCCTAGAATCGAAGTAGCTCATTTCACATAGTACAGTGTTTGGTAATGAAGATGTTTGTTTTCTAAACAAACTACTTTAGAATCGAGGCCAATCTACTAAGTTGTGCGTCTTTTCAGATTACATTCACAAGGAAAGTTTGAACTTGCACTCAACCTTCTTTGTAGGAAAGCAACTGATTCCTAGAACCGAATGAGCTTATTTCACAGAGTACAAGGTTCGGCAATGAAGATGTTTTTTTTCTCAACAAAGTACTTTACAAATGAGGCGAATCTTCTAACTTGGCCATCTTTTTAGATTACATTAACAAGGAAAGTTTGAACTTGCTGCACTCCACCTTCTTTGTAGGAAAGCAAGTGATTCCTAAAACCGAATGAGCTTATTTCACACAGTATAATGTTTGGCAATAAAGATGTTAATTTTCTCAACAAACTACTTTACAAATGAGGCGAATCTACTAACTTGGCCATCCTTTTAGATTACATTAACAAGGAAAGTTTGAACGTGCTGCACTCAACATTCTTTGTAGGAAAGCACCTGATTCCTAGAACCCAATTAACTGATTTCATACAGTACAGTGTTCGGTACTGAAGATGTTTGTTTTCTAAAGAAACAAATTTAGAAATGATGTGAATCCACTAACTTGTACATCTTGTTAGATTACACAAACTAGGAAAGTTTGAACTTCCTGCATTCAACCATCTTCGTAGAAATTAAACTGACTCCTAGAAGAGAATTAACTCATTTCACACAGTACAGTGTTCGGTATTGAAGATGTTTCCTTTGTAAAGAAACTACTTTAGAAAGGAGGCCAATCTACTAAGTCGTGAATCTTTTTAAGTTACATTAACAAGGGAAGTTTGAGCTGGCTACATTCAATCTTCTTTGTAGGAAAGCAACTGAATTCTAGAACTTAATTAGCTTTGTTCACACAGTACAATGTTGGGCAATGAAGATGTTTCTTTTCTAAATAAACTAATTTAGAAATGAGGCGAATCCACTAACTTGTACATCTTGTTAGATTACACAAACTAGGAAAGTTTGAACTTCCTGCACTCAACCACCTTCGTAGAAATTAAACTGACGCCTAGAAGCGAATTAACTCATTTTACACAGTACAGTGTTCGGTACTGAAGATGTTTCGTTTCTAAAGAAACTACTTTAGAAATGAGGCCAATCTACTAAGTCCTGCATCTTTTTAGGTTACATTAACAAGGAAAGTTTGAACTGACTACATTAGACCTTCTTTGTAGGAAAGCAACTGAATTCTAGAACTAAATTAGCTTTGTTCACACAGTTCAATGTTCGGCAATAAGGATGTTAATTTTCAACAAACTACTTTTCAAATGAGGCGAATCTACTAACTTGGCCATCTTTTTAGATTACATTAACAAGGAAAGTTTGAACTTGCTGCACTCAACCTTCTTTGTAGGAAAGCAACTGATTCCTAGAAGCGAATTAACTTATTTCACACAGTACAGTGTTCGGTGCTGAAGATGTTTCTTTTCTAAAGAAACTACTTTAGAAATGAGGCGAATCCACTAACTTGTACATCTTGTTAGATTAAACAAACTAGGAAAGTTTGAACTTGCTGTACTCAACCTTCTTCGTAGGAAAGCAAGTGATTCCCAGATTCGAACTAGCTCATTTTACATAGTACAGTGATCGGTAATGAAGATGTTTGTTTTCTAAACAAACTACTTTAGAAATGAGGCCAATCTACTAAGTTGTGCATCTTTTCAGATTACATTAACAAGGAAAGTTTGAACTTACCGCAGTCAACCTTCTTTGTAGGAAAGCAACTGATTCCTAGAACCGAATGAGCTTATTTCACACAGTACAATGTTCGGCAATGAAGATGTTTGTTTTCTCAACAAAGTACTTTACAAATGAGGCGAATCTTCTAACTTGGCCATTTTTACATTACATTAACAAGGAAAGTTTGAACTTGCTGCACTCAACCATCTTCGTAGAAATTGAAATGATTCCTAGAAGCGAATTAACTTATTTCACACAGTACAGTGTTCGGTACTGAAGATGTTTCTTTTATAAAGAAACTACTTTAGAAATGAGGCCAATCTACTACGTTGTGCATCTTTTCAGATTACATTAAAAAGGAAAGTTTGAACTTGATGCACTCAACCTTCTTTGTAGGAAAGCAACTGATTCCTAGAACCGAATGAGCTTATTGCACACAGTAAAATGTTCGGCAATGAAGATGTTTGTTTTTCTCAACAAACTACTACGTTACAAATGAGGCGAATCTACTAACTTGGCCATCTTTTTAGATTACATTAACAAGGAAAGTTTGAACTTGCTGCAGTCAACCTTCTTTGTAGGAAAGCAACTGATACCTAGAAAAGAATGAGCTTATTTCACACAGTACAAGGTTCGGCAATGAAGATGTTTGTTTTCTCAACAAAGTACTTTATTAATGAGGCGAATCTTCCAACTTGGCCATCTTTTCAGATTACATTAACAAGGAAAGTTTGAACTTGCTGCACTCAACATTCTTCTTAGAAATTAAACTGATTCCTAGAAGCAGATTAACTTATTTCACACAGTACAGTGTTCGGTACTGAAGATGTTTCTTTTCTAAAGAAACTCCTTTACAAATGAGTCGAATCTACTAAATTGGCCCTCTTTTTAGATTACATTAACAAGCAAAGTTTGAACTTGCTGCACTCAACCTTCTTTGTAGGAAAGCAACTGATTCCTAGAACCGAATGAGCTTATTTCACACAGTACAATGTTCGGCAATGAAGATGTTTGTTTTCTCAACAAACTACTTTACAAATGAGTCGAATCTACTAACTTGGCCATCTTATTAGATTACATTAACAAGGAAAGTTTGAACTTGCTGCACTCAACCTTCTTCGTAGGAAAGCAAGTGATTCCCAGAATCGAACTAGCTCATTTCACATAGTACAGTGATCGGTAAAGAAGATGTTTGTTTTCTAAACAAACTACTTTAGAAATGAGGCCAATCTACTAAGTTGTGCATCTTCTCAGATTACATTAATAAGGAAACTTTGAACTTGCTGCACTCAAACTTGTTTGTAGGAAAGCAACTGATTCCTAGAACCTAATGAGCTTATTTCACACAGTACAATGTTCGGCAATGAAGATGTTTGTTTTCTCAACAAACTACTTTACAAATGAGTCGAATCTACTAACTTGGACATCTTTTTAGATTACATTAACAAGGACAGTTTTAACTTGCTGCACTCAACCTTCTTTGTAGGAAAGCAACTGATTCCTAGAACCGAATGAGCTTATTTCACACAGTACATTGTTCGGCAATGAAGATGTTTGTTTTCTCAACAAACTACTTTACAAATGAGTCGAATCTACTAACTTGGCCATCTTTTTAGATTACATTAACAAGGAAAGTTTGAACTTGCTGCACTCAACCTTCTTTGTAGGAAAGCAACTGATTCCTAGAACCGAATTAACTTATTTCACACAGTACAGTGTTCGGTACTGAAGATGTTTGTTTTCTCAACAAACTAATTTAGAAATGATGCGAATCCACTAACTTGTACATCTTGTTAGATTACACAAAGTAGGAAAGTTTGAACTTCCTGCACTCAACCATCTTCGCAGAAATTAAACTGACTCCTAGAAGCGAATTAACTCATTTCACACAGTACAGTGTTCGGTACCGAAGATGTTTCTTTTCTAAAGAAACTACTTTAGAAATGAGGCCAATCTACTAAGTTGTGCATTTTTTTACGTTACGTTAACAAGGAAAGTTTCAACTGGCCACATTAGACCTTCTTTTTAGGAAAGCAACTGAATTCTAGAACTAAATTAGCTTTGTTCACACAGCAATGTTCGGCAATGAAGATGTTTGTTTTCTCAACAAACTACTTTACTCAACCTTCTTTGTAGGAAAGCAGCTGATTCCTAGAACCGAATGAGCTTATTTCACATAGTACAATGTTCGGCAATGAAGATGTTTGTTTTCTCAACAAGGAAAGTTTGAACCTCCTAAACTCAACCATCTTCGTAGAAAGTAAACTGATTCCTACAACTGAATTAGCTCATTTCACAAAGTACAAAGTTTGGCAATTAAGGTTTGTTTTCTAAAGAAACTACTATAGAAATGAGGCGAATCTACTAACTTGGACATCTTTTGAGATTACATTAACAAGGAAAGTTTGAACTTGCTGCACTAAACCGTCTTTGTAGGAAAGCAACTGATTCCTAGAACCGAATAAGCTTATTTCACACGGTACAATGTTCGGCAATGAAGATGTTTGTTTTCTCAACAAAGTACTTTACAAGTTAGGCGAATCTTCTAACTTGGCCATCTTTTTAGATTACATTAACAAGGAAAGTTTGAACTTGCTGCACTCAACCTTCTTCGTAGGAAAGCAAGTGATTCCTAGAAATGAACTAGCTCATTTCACACAGTACAGTGTTTGGTAATGAAGATGTTTGTTTTCTAAAGAAACTACTTTAGAAATGAGGCCAATCTACTACGTTGTGTATCTTTTCAGATTGCATTACCAAGGAATGTTTGAACTTGCTGCACTCAACCTTCTTTGTAGGAAAGCAACTGATTCCTAGAACCGAATGAGCTTATTTCACACAGTACAATGTTCGGCAATGCAGATGTTTGTTTTCTCAACAAAGTACTTTACAAATGAGTCGAATCTACTAACTTGGCCATCTTTTTAGATTACATTAACAAGGAAAGTTTGAACTTGCTGCACTCAACCTTCTTTGTAGCAAAGCAACTGATTCCTAGAACCGAATGAGCTTATTTCACACAGTATAATGTTCGGCAATGAAGATGTTTGTTTTCTCAACAAAGTACTTTACATATGAGGCGAATGTTCTAATTTGGCCATCTTTTGAGATTACATTAACAAGGAAAGTTTGAACTTGCTGCACTCCACCTTCTTCGTAGAAATTAAACTGATTCCTAAAAGCGAATTAACTTATTTCACACAGTACAGTGTTCGGTACTGAAGATGTTTCTTTTCTAAAGATACTACTTTAGAAATGAGGCGAATCCACTAACGTGTACATCTTGTTAGATTACACAAAGTAGGAAAGTTTGAACTTGCCTCACTCAACCTTCTTCGTAGGAAAGCAGGTGATTCCTAGAATCGAACTAGCTCATTTCACATAGTACAGTGTTCGGTAATGAAGATGTTTGTTTTCTAAAGAAACTACTTTAGAAATGACGCTAATCTACTAAGTTGTGCATCTTTTCAGATTACATTAACAAGCAAAGTTTGAACTTTCTGCACTCAACCTTCTTTGTAGGAAAGCAACTGATTCCTAGAACCGAATGAGCTTATTTCACACAGTACAATGTTCGGCAATGAAGATGTTTGTTTTCTCAACACACTACTTTATAAATGAGTCGAATCTACTAACTTGGCCATCTTTTTAGATTACATTAAGAAGGAAAGTTTGAACTTGCTGCACTCAACCTTCTTTGTAGGAAAGCAACTGATTCCTAGTACCGACTGAGCTTATTTTCACACAGTACAAGGTTGGGCAATGAAGATGTTTGTTTTCTCAACAAAGTACATTACAAATGAGGCGAATCTTCTAACTTGGCCATCTTTTAGATTACATTAACAAGGAAAATTTGAACTTGCTGCACTCAACAACCTTCTTCAGAAATTAAACTGATTCCTAGAAGCGATTAACTTATTTCACACAGTACAGTGTTCGGTACTCAAGATGTTTCATTTCTGAAGAAACTGCTTTAGAAATGAGGCTAATCTACTAAGTCGTGCATCTTTTAGGTTACATTAACAAGGAAAGTTTGAACTGGCTACATTAGACCTTGTTTGTAGGAAAGCAACTGAATTCTAGAACTAAATTAGCTTTGTTCACACAGTACAATGTTAGGCAATGAATATGTTTGTTTTCTCAACAAACTACTTTACCAATGAGGCAAATCTACTAACTTGGACATCTTTTCAGACCACATTAACAAGGAAAGTTTGAACCTCCTAAACTCAACCATCTTCGTAGAAAGTACACTGATTCCTAGAACTGAATTAGCTCATTTCACAAAGTACAAAGTTTGGCAATTTAGGTTTGTTTTCTAAAGAAACTACTTTAGAAATGAGGCGAATCTACTAACTTGGACATCTTTTTAGATTACATTAATGAGGAAAGTTTGAACTTGCTGCACTCAACCTTCTTCGTCGGAAAGCAAGTGATTCCTAGAAATGAACTAGCTCATTTCACATAGTACAGTGTTCGGTAATGAAGATGTTTGTTTTCTAAACAAACTACTTTAGAAATGAGGCCAATCTACTAAGTTGTGCATCTTTTCAGATTACATTTTCAAGGAAAGTTTGAACTTGCCGCACTCACCCTTCTTTGTAGGAAAGCAACTGATTCCTAGAACCGAATGAGCTTATTTCACACAGTACAATGTTCGGCATTGAAGATGTTTGTTTTCTCGACAAAGTACTTTACAAATGAGGCAAATCTTCTAACTTGGCCATCTTTTTAGATTACATTAACAAGGAAAGTTTGAACTTGCTGCACTCAACCTTCTTCGAAAATTAAGCTGATTCCTAGAAGCGAAATAACTTATTTCACACAGTACAGTGTTGGTACTGAAGATGTTACTTTTCTAAAGAAACTACTTTAGAAATGAGGACAATCTACTACGTTGTGTATCTTTTCATATTACATTACAAGGAAAGTTTGAACTTGCTGCACTCCACCTTCTTTGTAGGAAAGCAACTGATGCCTAGAACCGAATGAGCTTATTTCACACAGTACAATGTTCGGCAATGAAGATGTTTGTTTTCTCAACAAACTAATTTACAAATGGGTCGAATCTACTATCTTGGCCATCTTTTTAGATTACATTAACAAGGAAAGTTTGTACTTGCTGCACTCAACCTTCTTTGTAGGAAAGCAACTGATTCCTAGAACCGAATGAGCTTATTTAACACAGTACAATGTTCGGCAATGAAGATGTTTGTTTTCTCAACAAAGTACTTTACAAATGAGGCGAATGTGCTAACTTGGCCATCTTTTGAGATTACATTAACAAGGAAAGTTTGAACTTGCTGCACTCAACTTTCCACGTAGAAATTAAACTGATTCCTAGAAGTGAATTAACTTATTTCACACAGTACAGTGTTCGGTACTGAAGATGTTTCTTTTCTAAAGAAACTACTTTAGAAATGAGGCGAATCCACTAACTTGTACATCTTGTTAGATTACACAAAGTAGGAAAGTTTGAACTTGCTGCACTCAACCTTCTTCGTAGGAACGCAAGTGATTCCAAGAATCGAACTAGCTCATTTCACATAGTACAGTGTTCGGTAATGAAGATGTTTGTTTTCTAAACAAACTACTTTAGAAATGAGGCCAATCTACTAAGTTGTGCATCTTTTCAGATTACATTAACAAGGAAAGTTTGAACTTGCTGCACTCAACCTTCTTTGTAGGAAAGCAACTGATTCCTAGAACCGAATGAGCTTATTTCACACAGTACAATGTTCGGCAATGAAGATGTTTGTTTTCTCAACAAAGTACTTTACATATGAGGCGAATGTTCTAATTTGGCCATCTTTTGAGTTTGCATTAACAAGGAAAGTTTGAACTTGCTGCACTCCACCTTCTTCGAAAATTAAACTGATTCCTAGAAGCGAATTAACTTATTTCACACAGTACAGTGTTCGGTACTGAAGATGTTTCTTTTCTAAAGAAACTACTTTAGAAATGAGGCGAATCCACTAACGTACATCTTGTTAGATTACACAAAGTAGGAAAGTTTGAACTTGCCTCACTCAACCTTCTTCGTAGGGAAAGCAGGTGAGTGATTCGTAGAATCGAACTAGCTCATTTCACATAGTACAGTGTTCGGTAATGAAGATGTTTGTTTTCTAAAGAAACTACTTTAGAAATGAGGCTAATCTACTAAGTTGTGCATCTTTTCAGATTACATTAACAAGCAAAGTTTGAACTTTCTGCACTCAACCTTCTTTGTAGGAAAGCAACTGATTCCTAGAACCGAATGAGCTTATTTCACACAGTACAATGTTCGGCAATGAAGATGTTTGTTTTCTCAACACACTACTTTATAAATGAGTCGAATCTACTAACTTGGCCATCTTTTTAGATTACATTAAGAAGGAAAGTTTGAACTTGCTGCACTCAACCTTCTTTGTAGGAAAGCAACTGATTCCTAGTACCGACTGAGCTTATTTCACACAGTACAAGGTTGGGCAATGAAGATGTTTGTTTTCTCAACAAAGTACATTACAAATGAGGCGAATCTTCTAACTTGGCCATCTTTTTAGATTACATTAACAAGGAAAATTTGAACTTGCTGCACTCAACCTTCTTCGTAGAAATTAAACTGATTCCTAGAAGCGAATTAACTTATTTCACACAGTACAGTGTTCGGTACTCAAGATGTTTCATTTCTGAAGAAACTGCTTTAGAAATGAGGCTAATCTACTAAGTCGTGCATCTTTTTAGGTTACATTAACAAGGAAAGTTTGAACTGGCTACATTAGACCTTGTTTGTAGGAAAGCAACTGAATTCTAGAACTAAATTAGCTTTGTTCACACAGTACAATGTTAGGCAATGAATATGTTTGTTTTCTCAACAAACTACTTTACCAATGAGGCAAATCTACTAACTTGGACATCTTTTCAGACCACATTAACAAGGAAAGTTTGAACCTCCTAAACTCAACCATCTTCGTAGAAAGTACACTGATTCCTAGAACTGAATTAGCTCATTTCACAAAGTACAAAGTTTGGCAATTTAGGTTTGTTTTCTAAAGAAACTACTTTAGAAATGAGGCGAATCTACTAACTTGGACATCTTTTTAGATTACATTAATGAGGAAAGTTTGAACTTGCTGCACTCAACCTTCTTCGTCGGAAAGCAAGTGATTCCTAGAAATGAACTAGCTCATTTCACATAGTACAGTGTTCGGTAATGAAGATGTTTGTTTTCTAAACAAACTACTTTAGAAATGAGGCCAATCTACTAAGTTGTGCATCTTTTCAGATTACATTTTCAAGGAAAGTTTGAACTTGCCGCACTCAACCTTCTTTGTAGGAAAGCAACTGATTCCTAGAACCGAATGAGCTTATTTCACACAGTACAATGTTCGGCATTGAAGATGTTTGTTTTCTCGACAAAGTACTTTACAAATGAGGCAAATCTTCTAACTTGGCCATCTTTTTAGATTACATTAACAAGGAAAGTTTGAACTTGCTGCACTCAACCTTCTTCGTAGAAATTAAGCTGATTCCTAGAAGCGAAATAACTTATTTCACACAGTACAGTGTTCGGTACTGAAGATGTTACTTTTCTAAAGAAACTACTTTAGAAATGAGGACAATCTACTACGTTGTGTATCTTTTCATATTACATTACAAGGAAAGTTTGAACTTGCTGCACTCCACCTTCTTTGTAGGAAAGCAACTGATGCCTAGAACCGAATGAGCTTATTTCACACAATACAATGTTCGGCAATGAAGATGTTTGTTTTCTCAACAAACTAATTTACAAATGGGTCGAATCTACTATCTTGGCCATCTTTTTAGATTACATTAACAAGGAAAGTTTGTACTTGCTGCACTCAACCTTCTTTGTAGGAAAGCAACTGATTCCTAGAACCGAATGAGCTTATTTAACACAGTACAATGTTCGGCAATGAAGATGTTTGTTTTCTCAACAAAGTACTTTACAAATGAGGCGAATGTGCTAACTTGGCCATCTTTTGAGATTACATTAACAAGGAAAGTTTGAACTTGCTGCACTCAACTTTCCACGTAGAAATTAAACTGATTCCTAGAAGTGAATTAACTTATTTCACACAGTACAGTGTTCGGTACTGAAGATGTTTTTTCTAAAGAAACTACTTTAGAAATGAGGCGAATCCACTAACTTGTACATCTTGTTAGATTACACAAAGTAGGAAAGTTTGAACTTGCTGCACTCAACCTTCTTCGTAGGGAACGCAAGTGATTCCAAAGAATCGAACTAGCTCATTTCACATAGTACAGTGTTCGGTAATGAAGATGTTTGTTTTCTAAACAAACTACTTTAGAAATGAGGCCAATCTACTAAGTTGTGCATCTTTTCAGATTACATTAACAAGGAAAGTTTGAACTTGCTGCACTCAACCTTCTTTGTAGGAAAGCAACTGATTCCTAGAACCGAATGAGCTTATTTCACACAGTACAATGTTCGGCAATGAAGATGTTTGTTTTCTCAACAAAGTACTTTACATATGAGGCGAATGTTCTAATTTGGCCATCTTTTGAGTTTGCATTAACAAGGAAAGTTTGAACTTGCTGCACTCCACCTTCTTCGTAGAAATTAAACTGATTCCTAGAAGCGAATTAACTTATTTCACACAGTACAGTGTTCGGTACTGAAGATGTTTCTTTTCTAAAGAAACTACTTTAGAAATGAGGCGAATCCACTAACGTGTACATCTTGTTAGATTACACAAAGTAGGAAAGTTTGAACTTGCCTCACTCAACCTTCTTCGTAGGAAAGCAGGTGATTCGTAGAATCGAACTAGCTCATTTCACATAGTACAGTGTTCGGTAATGAAGATGTTTGTTTTCTAAAGAAACTACTTTAGAAATGAGGCTAATCTACTAAGTTGTGCATCTTTTCAGATTACATTAACAAGCAAAGTTTGAACTTTCTGCACTCAACCTTCTTTGTAGGAAAGCAACTGATTCCTAGAACCGAATGAGCTTATTTCACACAGTACAATGTTCGGCAATGAAGATGTTTGTTTTCTCAACACACTACTTTATAAATGAGTCGAATCTACTAACTTGGCCATCTTTTTAGATTACATTAAGAAGGAAAGTTTGAACTTGCTGCACTCAACCTTCTTTGTAGGAAAGCAACTGATTCCTAGTACCGACTGAGCTTATTTCACACAGTACAAGGTTGGGCAATGAAGATGTTTGTTTTCTCAACAAAGTACATTACAAATGAGGCGAATCTTCTAACTTGGCCATCTTTTAGATTACATTAACAAGGAAAATTTGAACTTGCTGCACTCAACCTTCTTCAGAGAAATTAAACTGATTCCTAGAAGCGAATTAACTTATTTCACACAGTACAGTGTTCGGTACTCAAGATGTTTCATTTCTGAAGAAACTGCTTTAGAAATGAGGCTAATCTACTAAGTCGTGCATCTTTTAGGTTACATTAACAAGGAAAGTTTGAACTGGCTACATTAGACCTTGTTTGTAGGAAAGCAACTGAATTCTAGAACTAAATTAGCTTTGTTCACACAGTACAATGTTAGGCAATGAATATGTTTGTTTTCTCAACAAACTACTTTACCAATGAGGCAAATCTACTAACTTGGACATCTTTTTCAGACCACATTAACAAGGAAAGTTTGAACCTCCTAAACTCAACCATCTTCGTAGAAAGTAAAATGATTCCTAGAACTGAATTAGCTCATTTCACAAAGTACAAAGTTTGGCAATTTAGGTTTGTTTTCTAAAGAAACTACTTTAGAAATGAGGCGAATCTACTAACTTGGACATCTTTTTAGATTACATTAATGAGGAAAGTTTGAACTTGCTGCACTCAACCTTCTTCTGTAGGAAAGCAAGTGATTCCTAGAAATGAACTAGCTCATTTCACATAGTACAGTGTTCGGTAATGAAGATGTTTGTTTTCTAAACAAACTACTTTAGAAATGAGGCCAATCTACTAAGTTGTGCATCTTTTCAGATTACATTTTCAAGGAAAGTTTGAACTTGCCGCACTCAACCTTCTTTGTAGGAAAGCAACTGATTCCTAGAACCGAATGAGCTTATTTCACACAGTACAATGTTCGGCAATGAAGATGTTTGTTTTCTCGACAAAGTACTTTACAAATGAGGCAAATCTTCTAACTTGGCCATCTTTTTAGATTACATTAACAAGGAAAGTTTGAACTTGCTGCACTCAACCTTCTTCGTAGAAATTAAACTGATTCCTAGAAGCGAAATAACTTATTTCACACAGTACAGTGTTCGGTACTGAAGATGTTTCTTTTCTAAAGAAACTACTTTAGAAATGAGGACAATCTACTACGTTGTGTATCTTTTCATATTACATTACAAGGAAAGTGTGAACTTGCTGCACTCAACCGTCTTTGTAGGAAAGCAACTGATTCCTAGAACCGAATGAGCTTATTTCACACAGTACAATGTTCGGCAATGAAGATGTTTGTTTTCTCAACAAACTAATTTACAAATGAGTCGAATCTACTATCTTGGCCATCTTTTTAGATTACATTAACAAGGAAAGTTTGTACTTGCTGCACTCAACCTTCTTTGTAGGAAAGCAACTGATTCCTAGAACCGAATGAGCTTATTTAACACAGTACAATGTTCGGCAATGAAGATGTTTGTTTTCTCAACAAAGTACTTTACAAATGAGGCAAATGTGCTAACTTGGCCATCTTTTGAGATTACATTAACAAGGAAAGTTTGAACTTGCTGCACTCAACTTTCCTCGTAGAAATTAAACTGATTCCTAGAAGTGAATTAACTTATTTCACACAGTACAGTGTTCGGTACTGAAGATGTTTCTTTTCTAAAACTACTTTAGAAATGAGGCGAATCCACTAACTTGTACATCTTGTTAGATTACACAAAGTAGGAAAGTTTGAACTTGCTGCACTCAACCTTCTTCGTAGGAACGCAAGTGATTCCAAGAATCGAACTAGCTCATTTCACATAGTACAGTGTTCGGTAATGAAGATGTTTGTTTTCTAAACAAACTACTTTAGAAATGAGGCCAATCTACTAAGTTGTGCATCTTTTCAGATTACATTAACAAGGAAAGTTTGAACTTGCTGCACTCAACCTTCTTTGTAGGAAAGCAACTGATTCCTAGAACCGAATGAGCTTATTTCACACAGTACAATGTTCGGCAATGAAGATGTTTGTTTTCTCAACAAACTACTTACAAATGAGGCGAATCTACTAACGTCACCATCTTTTTAGATTACATTAACAAGGAAAGTTTGAACTTGCTGCACTCAACCTTCTTTGTAGGAAAGCAACTGATTCCTAGAACCGAATGAGCTTTTTTCACACAGTACAAGGTTCGGCAATGAAGATGTTTGTTTTCTCAACATAGTACTTTACAAATGAGGCGAATCTTCTAACTTGGCCATTTTTTTAGATTACATTAACAAGGAAAGTTTGAACTTGCTGCACTCAACCTTCTTCGTAGAAATTAAACTGATTCCTAGAAGGGAATTAACTTATTTCACACAGTACAGTGTTCGATACTGACGATGTTTGTTTTCTAAAGAAACTACTTTAGAAATGAGGACAATCTACTACGTTGTGTATCTTTTCATATTACACTACAAGGAAAGTTTGAACTTGCTGCACTCCACCTTCTTTGTAGGAAAGCAACTGATTCCTAGAACTGAATGAGCTTATTTCACACAGTACAATGTTCGGCAATGAAGATGTTTGTTTTCTCAACAAACTAATTTACAAATGAGTCGAATCTACTATCTTGGCCATCTTTTTAGATTACATTAACAAGGAAAGTTTGTACTTGCTGCACTAAACCTTCTTTGTAGGAAAGCAACTGATTCCTAGAACCGAATGAGCTTATTTAACACAGTACAATTATCTGCAATGAAGATGTTTGTTTTCTCAACAAAGTACTTTACAAATGAGGCGAATGTGCTAACTTGGCCATCTTTTGAGATTACATTAACAAGGAAAGTTTGAACTTGCTGCACTCAACTTTCCTCGTAGAAATTAAACTGATTCCTAGAAGTGAATTAACTTATTTCACACAGTACAGTTTTCGGTATTGAAGATGTTTCTTTTCTAAAGAAACTACTTTAGAAATGAAGCGAATCCACTAACTTGTACATCTTGTTAGATTACACAAAGTAGGAAAGTTTGAACTTGCTGCACTCAACCTTCTTCGTAGGAACGCAAGTGATTCCAAGAATCGAACTAGCTCATTTCACATAGTACAGTGTTCGGTAATGAAGATGCTTGTTTTCTAAACAAACTACTTTAGAAATGAGGCCAATCTACTAAGTTGTGCATCTTTTCAGATTACATTAACAAGGAAAGTTTGAACTTGCTGCACTCAACCTTCTTTGTAGGAAAGCAACTGATTCCTGGAACCGAATGAGCTTATTTCACACAGTACAATGTTCGGCAATGAAGATGTTTGTTTTCTCAACAAACTACTTTACAAATGAGGCGAATCTACTAACGTCACCATCTTTTTAGATTACATTAACAAGGAAAGTTTGAACTTGCTGCACTCAACCTTCTTTGTAAGAAAGCAACTGATTCCTAGAACCGAATGAGCTTTTTTCACACAGTACAAGGTTCGGCAATGAAGATGTTTGTTTTCTCAACATAGTACTTTACAAATGAGGCGAATCTTCTAACTTGGCCATTTTTTTAGATTACATTAACAAGGAAAGTTTGAACTTGCTGCACTCAATATTCTTCGTAGAAATTAAACTGATTCCTAGAAGGGAATTAACTTATTTCACACAGTACAGTGTTCGGTACTGACGATGTTTGTTTTCTAAAGAAACTACTTTAGAAATGAGGCCAATCTACTACGTTGTGCATCTTTTCAGATTACATTAGCAAGGAAAGTTTGAACTGGCTGCACTCAACCTTCTTTGTAGGAAAGCAACTGATTCCTAGAAGTGAATGAGCTTTTTTCACACAGTACAATGTTCGGCAATGAAGATGTTTGTTTTATCAAAAAACTACTTTACAAATGAGTTGAATCTACTAAAGTGGCCATCTTTTTAGATTACATTAACAAGGAAAGTTTGAACTTGCTGCCCTCAACCTTCTTAGAAAATTAAACTGATTCCTAGAAGCTTAATTAACTTATTTCACACAGTACAGTGTTCGGTACTGAAGATGTTTCTTTTCTAAAGAAACTACTTTAGAAACGAGGCCAATCTACTACGTTGTGCATCTTTTCAGATTACATTAACAAGGAAAGTTTGAACTTGCTGCACTCAACCTTCTTTGTATGAAAGCAACTGATTCCTGGAACCGAATGAGCTTATTTCAAACAGTACAATGTTCGGCAATGAAGATGTTTGTTTTCTCAACAAACTACTTTACAAATGAGTCGAATCTACTAACTTGGCCATCTTTTTAGATTACATTAACAAGGAAAGTTTGAAGTTGCTGCACTCAACCTTCTTTGTAGGAAAGCAACTGATTCCTAGAACCGAATGAGCTTATTTCACACAGTACAATGTTCGGCAATGAAGATGTTTGTTTTCTCAACAAAGTTCTTTACAAATGAGGTGAATGTTCTAACTTGGCCATCTTTTGAGATTACATTAACAAGGAAAGTTTGAACTTGCTGCCCTCAACCTTCTTCGTAGAAATTAAACTGATTCCTAGAAGCGAATTAACTTATTTCACACAGTACAGTGTTCAGTACTGAAGATGTTTCTTTTCTAAAGAAACTACTTTAGAAATGAGGCGTATCCACTATCTTGTACTTCTTGTTAGATTACACAAAGTAGGAAAGTTTGAACTTGCTGCACTCAACCTTGTTTGTAGGAAAGCAAGTGATTCCTAGAATCGAACGAGCTTATTTCACATAGTACAGTGTTCGGTAATGAAGATATTTGTTTTCTAAACAAACTACTTTAGAAATTTGGCCAATCTTCTAAGCTGTGCATCTTTTCAGATTACATTAACAAGCAAAGTTTGAACTTGCTGCACTCAAGCTTCTTTGTAGGAAAGCAACATTTCGATAGATGCAGGAAAGGACTTTGACAAAATACAACATCACTTCATGATCAAAACATTTGAGAGAATAGGTATGGGCGGCCCTTATCTCAACATAATAAAGGCTATATATAAAGCACCTAAAGCCCAAATAATTCTTAATGGGGAGAGGCTGAAGGAATTCCCATTGAGGTCAGGAACAAGGCAGGGGTGTCCACTCTCACCTCTGCTCTTCAACATAGTGCTAGAAGTATTAGCTCAAGCAATAAGACAGGAGAAAGAAATCAAAGGGATACAAATTGGAAAGGAAGAAGTTAAGTTAGCCCTATTCGCAGATGACATGATTCTATACATAAGTGACCCGAGAACTTCCATCCCAAAACTCTTAAAGGTGATTAGAGCCTTCAGCAAAGTAGCAGGATACAAAATCAATGCACAGAAATCAGTAGCCTTTTTGTATGCAAAGGACAAAGAGACAGAAAAAGAAATAACTAACATCGTCCCATTTTCAATTGCAACAAAGAAAATAAAATACCTTGGAATAACATTAACTAAGGAAGTGAAAGACCTATACAATGAAAACATAAAAACTCTCAAAAAGGAAATTGAGGAGGTCCTACAAAAATGGAAAGACCTCCCATGCTCCTGGATTGGTAGAATTAACATTGTGAAAATTGCAATTTTACCAAAAGCACTTTATAGATTCAATGCAATGCCGATGAAAATCCCAACTTCCTTCTTCAATGAGATAGAAAAAATATCTCAAAATTCATATGGAAAGGCAGAAGGCCTCGGATATCCAAGCTCATCCTCAGCAAAAGAAACACCTCTGGAGGCATCACCATACCTGATCTAAAGTTATACTACAAAGCCATTGTAATAAAAACAACCTGGTACTGGCACAAAAACAGGAATATAGACCAATGGAACAGAATTGAAGACCCAGACTTTGGGTCAAGAAACTATAGCTACTTGATATTTGACAAAGGCCCTAGCAATGTAGAATGGAAAAGGACAGCATCTTCAACAAATGGTGCTGGACAAACTGGACAACCATATGTAGGAAAATGAAACTCGACATACACATCTCTCCATGCACAAAAATTAAGTCCAAATGGATAAAAGACCTTAATATAAAACCAGAAACTCTGCTACTACTGGAAGAAAAAATAGGAGGAACCTTCCATGATATAGGAGTGGGAAAAGATTTCCTGAACAAAACCTCAGCAGCTCAGGAAATTAAACAATCACTCAACCATTGGGATCTCATGAAGCTGAAAAGCTTTTTCACTGACAAAAATATAATAACCAAAGCCAGCAGAATACCCACAGAATGGGAGAAAATTTTCACCAGCTATACAAGTGACAAAGGCCTGATTTCTAGAATCTACAAAGAACTCCAAAACCTAAACAATAAATCACCAATCAACCCACTCACAAAGTGGGGCAGAGAACTGCACAGGGAGTTCTCAGAGGAAGAAATACAAATAGCAAACACACATTTAAGAAAATGTTCAACATCCCTAATCATCAGGGAAATGCAAATTAAAACAACAATGAGATTCCACCTTACCCCAGTAAGGATGGCTAACATTAAAAAAAACAATGATTCCTAGAACCGAATGAGCTTATTTCACACAGTACAATGTTCGGCAATGAAGATGTTTGTTTTCTCAACAAACTAGTTTACAAATGAGTCGAATCTACTAACTTGGGCATCTTTTTAGATTACATTAACAAGGAATGTTTGAACTTGCTGCACTCAACCTTCTTTGTAGGAAAGCATATGATTCCTAGAACCGAATGAGCTTATTTCACACAGTACAATGTTCGGCAATGAAGATGTTTGTTTTCTCAACAAAGTACTTTACAAAAGAGGCGAATCTTCTAACTTGGCCATCTTTTGAGATTAGATTAACAAGGAAAGTTTGAACTTGCTGCACTCCACCTTCTTCAGAGAAATTAAACTGATTCCTAGAAGGTGCTTATTTCACACAGTACAGTGTTCGGTACTGAAGATGTTTCTTTTCTAAAGAAACTACTTTAGAAATGAGGCGAATCCACTAATTTGTACATCTTGTTAGATTACACAAAGGAGGAAAGTTTGAACTTGCTGCACTCAACCTTCTTCGTAGGAAAGCAAGTGATTCCTAGAATCGAAGTACCTCATTTCACATAGTACAGTGTTCGGTAATGAAGATGTTTGTTTTCTAAACAAACTACTTTAGAAATGAGGCCAATCTACTAAGTTGTGCATCTTTTCAGATTACATTAACTAGGAAAGTTTGAAGTTGCTGCACTCAACCTTCTTTGTAGGAAAGCAAATGATTCCTAGAACCGAATGAGCTTATTTCACACAGTACAATGTTCGGCAATGAAGATGTTTGTTTTCTCAACAAACTACATTACAAATGAGTCGAATCTACTAACTTGGCCATCTTTTTAGATTACATTAACAAGGAAAGTTTGAACTTGCTGCACTCAACCTTCTTTGTAGGAAAGCACCTGATTCCTAGAACCGAATTAACTTATTTCACACAGTACAGTGTTCGGTACTGAAGATGTTTGTTTTCTAAAGAAACTAATTTAGAAATGATGCGAATCCACTAACTTATACATATTGTTAGCTTACACAAACTAGGAAAGTTTGAACTTGCTGCACTCAACCATCTTCGTAGAAATTAAACTGACTCCTAGAAGCGAATTAACTCATTTCACATAGTACAGTGTTCGGTACTGAAGATGTTTCTTTTCTAAAGAAACTACTTTAGAAATGAGGCCTATCTACGAAGTCGTGCATCTTTTTAGGTTACAGTAACAAGGAAAGTTTGAACTGGCAATATTAGACCTTCTTTGTAGGAAAGCAACTGAATTCTAGAACTAAATTAGCTTTGTTGACACAGTACAATGTTCGGCAATGAAGATGTTTGTTTTCTCAACTAACTACTTTACCAATGAGGCAAATCTACTAACTTGGACATCTTTTCAGACCACATTAACAAGGAAAGTTTGAACTTGCTAAACTCAACCATCTTCGTAGAAAGTAAACTGATTCCTAGAACTGAATAAGCTCATTTCACAAAGTACAAAGTTTGGCAATTTAGGTTTGTTTTCTAAAGAAAGTACTTTAGAAATGAGGCTAATCTACTAACTTGGCCATTTTTGGTTTACATTAACAAGGAAAGTTTTAACTTGCTGCACTCAACCTTCTTCTGAGAAATTAATCTGATTCCTAGAAGCTTAATTAACTTATTTCACACAGTAGTGTTCGATACTGAAGATGTTTCTTTTCTAAAGAAACTACTTTAGAAATGAGGCCAATCTACTAAGTTGTGCAACTTTTCAGATTACATTAAAAAGGAAAGTTTGAACTTGCTGCACTCCACCTTCTTTGTAGGAAAGCAAGTGATTCCTAGAACCGAATGAGCTTATTTCACACAGTACAATGTTCGGCAATAAAGATGTTAATTTTCTCAACAAACTACTTTACACATGAGGCGAATCTACTAACTTGGCCATCTTTTTAGATTACATTAACAAGGAAAGTTCGAACTTGCTGCACTCGACCTTCTTTGTAGGAAAGAAACTGATTCCTAGAAGCGAATTAACTTATTTCACACAGTACAGTGTTCGGAACTGAAGGTGTTTCTTTTCTAAAGAAACTACTTTAGAAATGAGGCGAATCCACTAACTTGTACATCTTGTTAGATTAAACAAACTAGGAAAGTTTGAACTTGCTGCACTCAACGTTCTTCGTAGGAAAGCAAGCAATTCCTAGAATTGAACTAGCACATTTCACATAGTACAGTGTTCGGTAATGAAGATGTTCGTTTTCTAAACAAACTACTTTAGAAATGAGGCCAATCTACTAAGTTGTGCATCTTTTCAGATTACATTAACAAGGAAAGTTTGAACTTGCTGCACTCAACCTTCTTTGTGGGAAAGCAACTGATTCCTAGAACCGAATGAGCTTATTTCACACAGTACAATGTTCGGCAATGAAGATGTTTGTTTTCTCAACAAACTACGTTACCAATGAGGGAAATCTACTAACGTGGACATATTTTCAGACCACAATAACAAGGAAATTTTGAACTTGCTAAACTCAACCATATTCGTAGAAAGTAAACTGATTCCTGGAACTGAATTAGCTCATTTCACAAAGTACAAAGTTTGGTAATTTAGGTTTGTTTTCTAAAGAAACTAGTTTAGAAATGAGGCGAATCTACTAACTTGGACATCTTTTTAGATTACATTAAGAAGGAAAGTTTGAACTTGCTGCACTCCACCTTCTTTGTAGGAAAGCAAGTGATTCCTAGAACCAAATGAGCTTATTTCACACAGTACAATGTTCGGCAATAAAGATGTTAATTTTCTCAACAAACTACTTTACAAATGACGCAAATTTACTAACTTGGTCTTCTTTTTAGATTACATTAAAAAGGAAAGTTTGAACTTGCTGCACTCAACCTTCTTTGTAGGAAAGCAACTGATTCCTAGAAGCGAATTAACTTATTTCACACAGTACAGTGTTCGGTACTGAAGATGTTTCTTTTCTAAAGAAACTACTTTAGAAATGAGGCGAATCCACTAACTTGTACATCTTGTTAGATTACACAAAGTAGGAAAGTTTGAACTTGCTGCACTCAACCTTCTTCGTAGGAAAGCAAGTGATTCCTAGAATCGAACTAGCTCATTTCACATAGTACAGTGTTCGGTAATGAAGATGTTTGTTTTCTAAACAAACTACTTTAGAAATGAGGCCAATCTACTAAGTTGTGCATCTTTTCAGATTACATTAACAAGGAAAGTTTGAACTTGCTGCACTCAACCTTCTTTGTAGGAAAGCAACTGATTCCTAGAACCGAATGAGCTTATTTCACACAGCACAATGTTCGCAATGAAGATGTTTGTTTTCTCAACAAACTACTTTACAAATGACTCGAATCTACTAACTTGGCCATCTTTTTTAGATTACATTAACAAGGAATGTTTGAACTTGCTGCACTCAACCTTCTTTGTAGGAAAGCAACTGATTCCTAGAACCGAATGAGCTTATTTCACAGTCCAATGTTCGGCAATGAAGATGATTGTTTTCTCAACAAAGTTCTTTACAAATGAGGCGAATGTTCTAACGTGGCCATCTTTTGAGATTACATTAACAAGGAAAGTTTGAACTTGCTGCACTCAACCTTCTTCGTAGAAATTAAACTGATTCCTAGAAGCGAATTAACTTCTTTCACACAGTACAGTGTTCGTAGTGAAGATGTTTCTTTTCTACAGAACCTACTTTAGAAATGAGGCCAATATACTACGTTGTGCATCTTTTCACATTACATTAACAAGGAAAGTTTGAACTTGCTGCACTCAACCTTCTTTGTAGGAAAGCAACTGATTCCTAGAACCGAATGAGCTTATTTCACACAGCACAATGTTCGCAATGAAGATGTTTTTTTCTCAACAAAGTACTTTACAAATGAGGCGAATCTTCTAACTTGGCCATCTTTTTAGATTACATGAACAAGGAAAGTTTGAACTTGCTGCACTCAACCTTCTTCGTAGAAATTAAACTGATTCCTAGAAGCGAAGTAACTTATTTCACAAAGTATAGTGTTCGGTACTGAAGATTTTTCTTTTCTAAAGAAACTACTTTAGAAATGAGACCAATCTACTACGTTGTGCATCTTTTCAGATTACATTAACAAGGAAAGTTTGAACTTGCTGCACTCAACCTTCTTTGTAGGAAAGCAACTGATTCCTAGAACCGAATGAGCTTATTTCACACAGTACAATGTTCGGCAATGAAGATGTTTGTTTTCTCAACAAAGTACTTTACAAATGAGTCGAATCTACTAACTTGGCCATCGTTTTAGATTACAATAACAAGGAAAGTTTGAACTTGCTGCACTCAACCTTCTTCGTAGAAATTAAACTGATTCCTAGAAGCGAATTAACTTATTTCACACAGTACAGTGTTCGGTACTGAAGATGTTTCTTTTCTAAAGAAACTACTTTAGAAACGAGGCCAATCTACTGTGTTGTGCATCTTTTCAGATTACATTAACAAGGAAAGTTTGAACTTGCTGCACTCAACCTTCTTTGTAGGAAAGCAACTGATTCCTAGAACCGAATGAGCTTATTTCACACAGTACAATGTTCGGCAATGAAGATGATTGTTTTCTCAACAAAGTTCTTAACAAATGAGGCGAATGTTCTAACGTGGCCATCTTTTGAGATTACATTAACAAGGAAAGTTTGAACTTGCTGCACTCAACCTTCTTCATAGAAATTAAACTGATTCCTAGAAGCGAATTAACTTCTTTCACACAGTACAGTGTTCGGTACTGAAGATGTTTCTTTTCTACAGAAACTACTTTAGAAATGAGGCCAATATACTACGTTGTGCATCTTTTCAGATTACATTAACAAGGAAAGTTTGAACTTGCTGCACTCAACCTTCTTTGTAGGAAAGCAACTGATTCCTAGAACCGAATGAGCTTATTTCACACAGTACAATGTTCGGCAATGAAGATGTTAGTTTTCTCAACGAACTACTTTACAAATGAGTTGAATCTACTAACTTGGACATCGTTTTAGATTACATTAACAAGGAAAGTTTGAATTTGCTGCACTCAACCTTCTTTGTAGGAAAGCAACTGATTCCTAGAACCGAATGAGCTTATTTCACACAGTATAATGTTCGGCAATGAAGATGTTTGTTTTCTCAACAAAGTAATTTACAAATGAGTCGAATCTTCTAACTTGGCCATCTTTTGAGATTACATTAACAAGGAAAGTTTGAACTTGCTGCACTCAACACTCTTCGTAGAAGTTAAACTGATTCCTAGAAGCGAATTAACTTATTTCACACAGTACAGTGTTCGGTACTGAAGATGTTTCTTTTCTAAAGAAACTACTTTAGAAATGAGGCGAATCCACTAACTTGTACATCTTGTTAGATTACACAAAGTAGGAAAGTTTGAACTTGCTGCACTCAACCTTCTTCGTAGGAAAGCAAGTGATTCCTAGAATCGAACGAGCTTATTTCACATAGTACAGTGTTCGGTAATGAAGATGTTTATTTTCTAAACAAACTACTTTAGAAATGATGCGAATCCACTAACTTGTACATCTTGTTAGATTACACAAAATAGGAAAGTTTGAACTTGCTGCACTCAACCTTCTTCGTAGGAAAGCACGTGATTCCTAGAATCGAACTAGCTCATTTCACATAGTACAGTGTTCAGTAATGAAGATGTTTGTTTTCTAAAGAAACTACTTTACAAATGAGGCCAATCTACTAAGTTGTGTATCTTTTCAGATCACATTAACAAGGAAAGTTTGAACTTGCTGCACTGAACCTTCTTTGTAGGAAAGCAAGTGATTCCTAGAACCGAATGAGCTTATTTAACACAGTACAATGTTCGGCAATGAAGATGTTTGTTTTCTCAACAAACTACTTTAAAATGAGGCGAATCTACTAACTTGGCCATCTCTTTATATTACATTAACAAGGAAAGTTTGAAGTTGCTGCACTCAACCTTATTTGTAGGAAAGCAACTGATTCCTGGAACCGTATGAGCTTATTTCACACAGTACAATGTTCGGCAATGAAGATGTTTGTGTTCTCAACAAACTAGTTTACAAATGAGTCGAATCTACTAACTTGCCCATCTTTTCAGATTACATTAACAAGGAAAGTTTGAACTTGCTGCATTCAACTCTCTTCGTAGAAATTAATCTGATTCCTAGAAGCGAAGTAACTTATTTCACACAGTACAGTGTTCGGGACTGAAAATGTTTCTTTTCTAAAGAAACTACTTTAGAAATGAGGCGAATGCACTAAATTGTACATCTTGTTAGATTACACAAAGTAGGAAAGTTTGAACTTGCTGCACTCAACCTTCTTCGCAGGAAAGCAAGTGATTCCGAGAATCGAACTAGCTCATTTCACATAGCACAGTGTTCGGAAATGAAGATGTTTGTTTTCTAAACAAACTACTTTAGAAATGAGGCCAATCTACTAAGTTGTGCATCTTTTCCGATTACATTAACAAGGAAAGTTTGAACTTGCTGCACTCAACCTTCTTTGTAGGAAAGCAACTGATTCCTAGAACCGAATGAGCTTATTTCACACAGTACAATGTTCGGCAATGAAGATGTTTGTTTTCTCAACAAAGTACTTTACAAATGAGGCTAATCTTCTAACTTGGCCATCTTTTTAGATTACATTAACAAGGAAAGTTTGAACTTGCTGCACTCAACCTTCTTCGTAGAAATTAAACTGATTTCTAGAAGCGAATTAACTTATTACACAGTACAGTTTTCGGTACTGAAGATGTTTCTTTTATAAAGAAACTACTTTAGAAATGAGGCCAATCTACTACGTTGTGCATCTTTTCAGATTACATTAACAAGGAAAGTTTGAACTTGCTGCACTCAACCTTCTTCGTAGAAATTAAACTGATTCCTAGAAGCAAATTAACTTATTTCACACAGTACAGTGTTCGGTACTGAAGATGTTTTTTTTTGTAAAGAAACTACTTTAGAAATGAGGCAAATCTACTACGTTGTGCATCTTCTCAGTTTACATTAACAAGGAAAGTTTGACCTTGCTACACTCAACCTTCTTTGTAGGAAAGCAACTGATTCCTAGAACCGAATGAGATTATTTCACACAGTACAATGTTCGGCAATGAAGATGTTTGTTTTCTCAACAAACTACTTTACAAATGAGTCGAATCTACTAACTTGGCCATCTTTTTAGATTACATTAACAAGGAAAGTTTGAACTTGCTGCACTCAATCTTCTTTGTCGGAAAGCAACTGATTCCTAGAACCTAATGAGCTTATTTCACACAGTACAATATTCGGCAATGAAGATGCTTGTTTTCTCAACAACGTACTTTACAAATGAGGCTCATATTCTAACTTGGCCATCTTTTGAGATTACATTAACAAGGAGAGTTTGAAATTGCTGCACTCAACCTTCTTCGTAGAAATTAAACTGATTCCTAGAAGCGAATTAACTTATTTCACACAGTACAGTGTTCGGTATTGAAGATGTTTCTTTTCTAAATAAACTACTTTAGAAATGAGGCGAATCCACTAACTTGTACATCTTGTTAGATTACACAAAGTAGGAAAGTTTGAACTTGCTGCACTCAACCTTCTTCGTAGGAAAACAAGTGATTCCTAGAATCGAACTAGCTCATTTCACATAGTACAGTGTTCGGTAATGAAGATGTTTGTTTTCTAAAAAAACTACTTTAGAAATGAGGCCAATCTACTAAGTTGTGCATCTTTTCAGATAACATTAACAAGGAAAGGTTGAACTTCCTGCACTCAACCTTCTTTGTAGGAAAGCAACTGATTCCTAGAACCGAATGAGCTTATTTCACACAGTACAATGTTCGGCAATGAAGATGTTTGTTTTCTCAACAAACTGCTTTACAAATGAGGCGAATCTACTAACTTGGCCATCTTTTAAGATTCCATTAACAAGGAAAGTTTGAACTTGCTGCACTCAACCTTATTTGTAGGAAAGCAACTGATTCCTGGAACCGAATGAGCTTATTTCACAAAGTACATTGTTCGGCAATGAAGATGTTTGTTTTCTCAACAAACTACTTTACAAATGAGTCGAATCTACTAACTTTCCCATATATTTAGATTACATTAACAAGGAAAGTTTGAACTTGCTGCACTCAACCTTCTTTGTAGGAAAGCAACTGATTCTTAGAAACGAATGAGGTTATTTCACACAGTACAATGTTCGGCAATGAAGATGTTTGTTTTCTCAACAAACTACTTTACAAAAGAGGCGAATCTTCTAACGTGGCCATCTTTTTAGATTACATTAACAAGGAAAGTTTGAACTTGCTGCACTCAAACTTCTTTATAGGAAAGCAACTGATTCCTAGAACCGAATGAGCTTATTTCACACAGTACAATGTTCGGCAATGAAGATGTTTGTTTTCTCAACAAACTACTTTAAAAAGAGGCGAATCTACTAACTTGGCCATCTTTTTAGATTACATTAACAAGGAAAGTTTGAACTTGCTGCACTCAACCTTCTTCGTAGGAAAACAAGTGATTCCTAGAATCGAACTAGCTCATTTCACATAGTACAGTGTTCGGTAATGAAGATGTTTGTTTTCTAAACAAACTACTTTAGAAATGAGGCCAATCTACTAAGTTGTGCATCTTTTCAGATAACATTAACGAGGAAAGGTTGAACTTCCTGCACTCAACCTTCTTTGTAGGAAAGCAACTGATTCCCAGAACCGAATGAGCTTATTTCACACAGTACAATGTTCGGCAATGAAGATGTTTGTTTTCTCAACAAACTGCTTTACAAATGAGGCGAATCTACTAACTTGGCCATCTTTTTAGATTCCATTAACAAGGAAAGTTTGAACTTGCTGCACTCAACCTTATTTGTAGGAAAGCAACTGATTCCTGGAACCGAATGAGCTTATTTCACACAGTACATTGTTCGGCAATGAAGATGTTTGTTTTCTCAACAAACTACTTTACAAACGAGTCGAATCTACTAACTTTCCCATCTATTTAGATTACATTAACAAGGAAAGTTTGAACTTGCTGCACTCAACCTTCTTTGTAGGAAAGCAACTGATTCTTAGAACCGAATGAGCTTATTTCACACAGTACAATGTTCGGCAATGAAGATGTTTGTTTTCTCAACAAAGTACTTTACAAATGAGGCGAATGTTCTACCTTGGCCATCTTTTGAGATTACATTAAGAAGGAAAGTTTGAACTTGCTGCACTCAAACTTGTTCGTAGAAATTAAACTGATTCCTAGAAGCGAATTAACTTATTTCACACAGTACAGTGTTCGGTACTGAAGATGTTTCTTTTCTAAAGAAACTACTTTAGAAATGAGGCGAATCCACTAACTTGTACATCTTGTTAGATTACAGAAAGTAGGAAAGTATGAACTTGCTGAACTCAACTTTCTTCGTAGGAAAGCAAGTGATTTTTAGAATCGAACTAACTCATTTCACACAGTACAGTGTTCGGTAATGAAGATGTTTTTTTCTAAACAAACTACTTTAGAAATGAGGCCAATCTACTATCTTGTGCATCTTATCAGATTACATTAACAAGGAAAGTTTGAACTTGCTGCACTCAACCTTCTTTGTAGGACAGCAACTGATTCCTGGAACCGAATGAGCTTATTTCACACAGTACAATGTTCGGCAATGAAGATGTTTGTTTTCTCAACAAAGTACTTTACAAATGAGGCGAATCTTCTAACGTGGCCATCTTTTTAGATTACATTAACAAGGAAAGTTTGAACTTGCTGCACTCAACCTTCATTGTAGGAAAGCAACTGATTCCTAGAACCGAATGAGCTTATTTCACACAGTACAATGTTCTGCAATGAAGATGTTTGTTTTCTCAACAAAGTACTTTACAAATGAGTCGAATCTAGTAACTTGGCCATCTTTTCAGATTACATTAACAAGGAAAGTTTGAACTTGCTGCACTCAACCTTCTTTATAGGAAAGCAACTGATTCCTAGAACCGAATGAGCTTATTTCACACAGTACAATGTTCGGCAATGAAGATGTTTGTTTTCTCAACAAACTACTTTACAAATGAGGCGAATCTACTAACTTGGCCATCTTTTTAGATTACATTAACAAGGAAAGTTTGAACTTGCTGCACTCAACCTTCTGTTTAGGAAAGCAACTGATTCCTAGAACCGAATGAGCTAATTTCACAACGTACAATGTTCGGCAATGAAGATATTTGTTTTCTCATGAAACTACTTTACGAATGAGGCGAATCTTCTAACTTGGCCATCTTTTCAGATTACATTAACAAGGAATGTTTGAACTTGCTGCACTCAACATTCTTCGTAGAAATTAAATTGATTCCGAGAAGCGAATTGACTTATTTCACACAGTACAATGTCCGGTACTGAAGATGTTTCTTTTCTAAAGAAACTACTTTAGAAATGAGGCCAATCTACTACATTGTGCATCTTTTCCGATTACATTAACAAGGAAAGTTTGAACTCGCTGCACTCAACCTTCTCTGTAGGAAAGCAACTGATTCCTAGAACCGAATGAGCTTATTTCACACAGTACAATGTTTGGCAATGAAGATGTTTGTTTTCTCAACAAACTACTTTACAAATGAGTCGAATCTACTAACGCGGCCATCTTTTTAGATTACATTAACAAGACAGGTTTGAACTTGGTGCACTCAACCTTCTCTGTAGGAAAGCAACTGATTTCTAGAACCGAATGAGCTTATTTCACACAGTACAATTTTCGGCAATGAAGATTTTTGTTTTCTCAACAAAGTACTTTACAAATGGGGCGAATCTTCTAACTTGGCCATCTTTTTAGATTACACATTAACAAGGAAAGTTTGAACATGCTGCACTCAACCTTCTTCGTAGAAATTAAACTGATTTCTAGAAGCGAATTAACTTATTTCACACAGTACAGTGTTCGGTACTGAAGATGTTTCTTTTCTAAAGAAACTACTTTAGAAATGAGGACAATCTACGACCTTGTGCATCTTTTTAGATTACATTAACAAGGAACGTTTGAACTTGCTGCACTCAACCTTCTTTGTAGGAAAGCAACGGATTCCTAGAACCGAATGAGCTTATTTCACACAGTACAATGTTCGGCAATGAAGATGTTTGTTTTCTCAACAAACTACTTTACAAATGAGTCGAATCTACTAACTTGGCCATCTTTTTAGATTACATTAAAAAGGAAAGTTTGAACTTGCTGCACTCAACCTTCTGTGTAGGAAAGCAACTGATTGCTAGAACCGAATGAGCTTATTTCACACAGTACAATGTTCGGCAATGAAGATGTTTGTTTTCTCAACAAAGTACTTTACAAATGAGGCGAATCTTCTAACTTGGCCATCTTTTGAGATTACATTAACAAGGAAAGTTTGAACTTGCTGCACTCAAACTTGTTCAGAAAATTAAACTGATTCCTAGAAGTTTAATTAACTTATTTCACACAGTACAGTGTTGGTACTGAAGATGTTTCTTTTCTAAAGAAACTACTTTAGAAATGAGGCGAATCCACTAACTTGTACATCCTGTTAGATTACACAATGTAGGAAAGTTTGAACTTGCTGCACTCAACCTTCTTCGTAGGAAAGCAAGTGATTCCTATAATCGAACTAGCTCATTTCACATTGTACAGTGTTCGGTAATGAAGATGTTTGTTTTCTAAACAAACTACTTTAGAAATGAGGCCAATCTACTAAGTTGTGCATCTTTTCAGATTACATTAACAAGGAAAGTTTGAATTTGGTGCACTCGAATCTACTAACTTGGCTGTCTTTTTAGATTACATTAACAAGGAATGTTTGATCTTGCTGCACTCAACCTTCTTCGTAGAAATTAAACTGATCCCAGAAGCAAATTAACTTATTTCACACAGTACAGTGTTCGGTACTGAAGATGTTGCTTTTCTAAAGAAACTACATTAGAAATGAGGCCAATCGACTACGTTGTGCATCTTTTCAGATTACATTAACAAGGAAAGTTTAAACTTGCTGCACTCAACCTTCTTTGTAGGAAAGCAACTGATTCCTAGTACCGAATGAGCTTATTTCACACAGTACAATGTTCTGCAATGAAGATGTTTGTTTTCTCAACAAAGTACTTTACAAATGAGTCGAATCTAGTAACTTGGCCATCTTTTTAGATTACATTAGCAAGGAAAGTTTGAACTTGCTGCACTCAACCTTCTTTGTAGGAAAGCAACTGATTCCTAGAACCGAATGAGCTCATTTCACACAGTACAATGTTCGGCAATGAAGATGTTTGTTTTCTCAACAAACTACTATACAAATGAGTCGAATCTCCTAACTTGGCCATCTTTTTAGATTACATTAACAAGGAAAGTTTGAACTTGCTGCACTCAACCTTCATTGTAGGAAAACAACTGATTCCTAGAACCGAATGAGCTTATTTAACACAGTACAATGTTCAGCAATGAAGATGTTTGTTTTCTCAACAAACTACTTTACAAATGAGGCGAATCTACTAACTTGGCCATCTTTTTAGATTACATTAACAAGGAAAGTTTGAACTTGCTGCACTCAACCTTCTTTGTACAAAAGCAACTGCTTCCTAGAACCGAATGAGCTAATTTCACACAGTACAATGTTCGGCAATGAAGAGGTTTCTTTTCTCAAGAAACTACTTTACAAATGAGGCGAATATTCTAACGTGGCCATCTTTTTAGATTACATTAACAAGTAATGTTTGAACTTGCTGCACTCAACATTCTTCGTAGAAATTAAACTGATTCCTAGAACCGAATGAGCTTATTTCACCAAGTAAAATGTTCGGTACTAAAGATGTTTCTTTTCTAAAGAAACTACTTTAGAAATGAGGCCAATCTACTACATTGTGCATCTTTTCAGATTACATTAACAAGGAAAGTTTGAACTTGCTGCACTCAACCTTCTCTGTAGGAAAGCAACTGATTCCTAGAACCGAATGAGCTTATTTCACACAGTACAATGTTCGGCAATGAAGATGTTTGTTTTCTCAACAAACAACGTTACAAATGAGTCGAAGCTACTAACGTGGCCATCTTTTTAGATTACATTAACAAGGAAAGTTTGAACTTGCTGCATTCAACCTTCTCTGTAGGAAAGCAACTGATTCCTAGAACCGAATGAGCTTATTTCACACATGACAATGTTTGGCAATGAAGATGCTTGTTTTCTCAACAAAGTACTTTACAAATGAGGCGAATCTTCTAACTTGGCTGTCTTTTTAGATTACACATTAACAAGGAAATTTTGAACTTGCTGCACTCAACCTTCTTCGTAGAAATTAAACTGATTCCTATAAGCGAATTAACTTATTTCACACAGTACAGTGTTCGGTACTGAAGATGATTCTTTTCTAAAGAAACTACTTTAGAAATGATGCCAATCTACGACCTTTTGCATCTTTTCAGATTACATTAACAAGGAAAGTTTGAACTTGCTGCACTCAACCTTCTTTGTAAGAAAGCAACTGATTCTTAGAACCGAATGAGCTTATTTCACACAGTATAATGTTCGGCAATACAGATGTTTGTTTTCTCAACAAACTACTTTACAAATGAGGCGAATCTACTAACTTGGCCATCTTTTTAGATTACATTAAGAAGGAAAGTTTGAACGTGCTGCACTCAACATTCTTTGTAGGAAAGCAACTGATTCCTAGTACCGACTGAGCTTATTTCACACAGTACAAGGTTGGGCAATGAAGATGTTTGTTTTCTCAACAAAGTACTTTACAAATGAGGCGAATCTTCTAATTTGGCCATCTTTTTAGATTACATTAACAAGGAAAGTTTGAACTTGCTGCACTCAACCTTCTTCGTAGAAATTGAACCGATTCCTAGAAGCGAATTAACTTATTTCACACAGTACAGTGTTCGGTACTGAAGATGTTTCATTTCTAAAGAAACTATTTAGAAATGAGGCCTATCTATTATGTTGTGCATCTTTTCAGATTACATGAACAAGGAAAGTTTGAACTTGCTGCACTCAACCTTCTTTGTACGAAAGCAACTGATTCCTAGAACCGAATTAGCTTATTTCACACAGACACAATGTTCGGCAATGAAGATGTTTGTTTTCTCAACAAACTACTTTACAAATGAGGCGAATGTTCTAACTTGGCCATCTTTTGAGATTACATTAACAAGGAAAGTTTGAACTTGCTGCACTCAACCTTCTTTGTAGAAATTAAACTGATTCCTAGAAGCGAATTAACTTCTTTCACACAGTACAGTGTTCGGTACTGAAGATGTTTGTTTTCTAAAGAAACTACTTTAGAAATGAGGCGAATCCACTAACTTGTACATCTTGTTAGATTACACAATGTTGGAAAGTTTGAACTTGCTGCACTCAACCTTCTTTGTAGGAAAGCAAGTGATTCTTATAATCGAACTAGCTCATTTCACATAGTACAGTGTTCGGTAATGAAGATGTTTGTTTTCTAAACAAACTACTTTAGAAATGAGGCAAATCTACTAAGTTGTGCATCTGTTCAGATTACATTAACAAGGAAAGTTTGAACTTGGTGCACTCGAATCTACTAACTTGGCTATATTTTTAGATTACATTAACAAGGAATGTTTGAACTTCCTGCACTCAACCTTCTTCATAGAAATTAAACTGATTCCTAGAAGCGAATTAACTTATTTCACACAGTACAGTGTTCGGTACTGACGATGTTTCTTTTCTAAAGAAACTACTTTAGAAATGAGGCCTATCTACTACGTTGTGCATCTTTTCAGATTACATTAACAAGGAAAGTTTGAACTTGCTGCACTCAACCTTCTTTGTAGGAAAGCAACTGATTCCTAGAACCGAATGAGCTTATTTCACACAGTACAATGTTTGGCAATGAAGATGTTTGTTTTCTCAACAAACTACTTTACAAATGAGGCGAATATTCTAACTTGGCCATCTTTTTAGTTTACATTAACAAGGAAAGTTTGAACTTGCTGCACTCAACCTTCTTCTTAGAATTTAAACTGATTCCTAGAAGCGAATTAACTTATTTCACACAGTACAGTGTTCGGTATTGACGATGTTTCTTTTCTAAAGAAACTACTTTACAAATGAGGCGAATATTCTAACGTGGCCATCTTTTTAGATTACATTAACAAGTAATGTTTGAACTTGCTGCACTCAACATTCTTCGTAGAAATTAAACTGATTCCTAGAACCGAATGAGCTTATTTCACACAGTAAAATGTTCGGTACTAAAGATGTTTCTTTTCTAAAGAAACTACTTTAGAAATGAGGCCAATCTACTACGTTGTGCATCTTTTCAGATTACATTAACAAGGAAAGTTTGAACTTGCTGCACTCAACCTTCTCTGTAGGAAAGCAACTGATTCCTAGAACCGAATGAGCTTATTTCACACAGTACAATGTTCAGCAATGAAGATGTTTGTTTTCTCAACAAACAACGTTACAAATGAGTCGAAGCTACTAACTTGGCCATCTTTTTAGATTACATTAACAAGGAAAGTTTGAACTTGCTGCACTCAACCTTCTCTGTAGGAAAGCAACTGATTCCTAGAACCGAATGAGCTTATTTTACACAGTACAATGTTCGGCAATGAAGATGTTTGTTTTCTCAACAAACTACTTTACAAATGAGTCGAATCTACTAACTTGGCCATCTTTTTAGATTGCATTAACAAGGAAAGTTTGAACTTGCTGCACTCAACCTTCTTTGTAGGAAAGCAACTGATTCCTAGAACCGAGTTAACTTATTTCACACAGTACAGTGTTCGGTAATGAAGATGTTTGTTTTCTAAAGAAACTAATTTAGAAATGATGCGAATCCACTAACTTGTACATCTTGTTAGATTACACAAACTAGGAAAGTTTGAACTTCCTGCACTCAACCATCTTCGCAGAAATTAAACTGACTCCTAGAAGCGAATTAACTCATTTCACACAGTACAGTGTTCGGTACTGAAGATGTTTCTTTTCTAAAGAAACTACTTTAGAAATGAGGCCAATCTACTAAGTCGTGCATCTTTTTAGGTTACATTAACATGGAAAGTTTCAACTGGCTACATTAGACCTTCTTTGTAGGAAAGCAACTGAATTCTAGAACTAAATTAGCTTTGTTCACACAGTACAATGAAGATGTTTGTTTTCTCAACAAACTACTTTACCAATGAGGCAAATCTACTAACTTGGACACCTTTTCAGACCACATTAACAAGGAAAGTTTGAACCTACTAAACTCAACCATCTTCGTAGAAAGTAAACTGATTCCTACAACTGAATTAGGTCATTTTACAAAGTACAAAGTTTGGCAATTTAGGTTTGTTTTCTAAAGAAACTACTTTAGAAATGAGGCGAATCCACTAACTTGTACACCTTGTTAGATTACACAAAGTAGGAAAGTTTGAACTTGCTGCATTCAACTATCGTCGTAGGAAAGCAAGTGATTTTTAGAATCGAACTAGCTCATTTCACATAGTACAGTGTTCGGTAATGAAGATGTTTGTTTTCTAAACAAACTACTTTAGAAATGAGGCCAATCTACTAACTTGTGCATCTTATCAGATTACATTAACAAGGAAAGTTTGAACTTGCTGCACTCAACCTTCCTTGTAGGAAAGCAACTGATTCCTAGAACCGAATGAGCTTATATCACACAGTACAATGTTCGGCAATGAAGATGTTTGTTTTCTCAACAAAGTACTATACAAATGAGGCGAATCTTCTAACTTGGCCATCTTTTTAGATTACATTAAGAAGGAAAGTTTGAACTTGCTGCCCTCAACCTTCTTTGTAGGAAAGCTCCTGATTCCTAGAACCAAATGAGCTTATTTCACACAGTACAATGTTCGGCAATGAAGATGTTTGTTTTCTCAACAAACTACTTTACAAATGAGTCGAATCTACTAACTTGGCCATCTTTTCAGATTACATTAACAAGGAAAGTTTGAACTTGCTGCTCTCAACCTTCTTTGCAGGAAAGCAACTGATTCCTAGAACTGAATGAGCTTATTTCACACAGTACAATGTTCGGCAATGAAGATGTTTGTTTTCTCAACAAACTACTTTACAAATGATTCGAATCTACTAACTTGGCCATCTTTTTAGATTACATTAACAAGGAAATTTTGAAGTTGCTGCACTCAACCTTCTTCGTGGAAATTAAACTGATTCCTAGAAGCGAATTAACTTATTTCACACAGTACAGTGTTCGGTACTGAAGATGTTTCTTTTCTAAAGAAACTTCTTTAGAAATGAGGCCAATCTACTACGTTGTGCATCTTTTCAGATTACATTAACAAGGAAAGTTTGACCTTGCTGCACTCTACCTTCTTTGTAGGAAAGCGACTGATTCCTAGAACCGAATGAGCTCATTTCACACAGTACAATGTTCAGCAAAGAAGATGTTTGTTTTCTCAACAAACTACTTTACAATTGAGTCGAATCTACTAATTTGGCCATCTTTTTGATTACATTAACAAGGAAAGTTTGAAGTTGCGGCACTCAACCCTATTTGTAGGAAAGCAACTGATTCCTAGAACCGAATGAGCTTATTTCACACAGTACAATGTTGGGCAATGAAGATGTTTGTTTTCTCAACAAACTACTTTACAAATGAGTCGAATCTACTAACTTGGCCATCTTTTTAGATTACATTAATAAGGAAAGTTTGAACTTGCTGCACTCAACCTTCTTTGTAGGAAAGCAACTGATACCTAGAACCGAATGAGCTTATTTCACACAGTACAATGTTCGGCAATGAAGATGTTTGTTTTCAAAACAAACTACTTTACAAGTGAGTCGAATCTACTAACTTGGCCACCTTTTAGGTTACCTTAACAAGGAAAGTTTGATCTTGCTCCACTCAACCTTCTTTGTAGGAAAGCGCCTGATTCCTAGAACCGAATTAACTTATTTCACACAGTACAGTATTCGGTACTGAAGATGTTTGTTTTGTAAAGAAACTAATTTAGAAATGATGCAAATCCACTAACTTGTACATCTTGTTAGATTACACAAACTAGGAAAGTTTGAACTTCCTGCACTCAACCATATTCGTAGAAATTAAACTGACTCCTAGAAGCGAATTAACTCATTTCACACAGTACAGTGTTCGGTACTGAAGATGTTTCTTATCTAAAGAAACTACTTTAGAAATGAGGCCAATCTACTAAGTCGTGCATCTTTTTAGGTTACATTAACAAGGAAAGTTTGAACTGGCTACATTCAACCTTCTTTGTAGGAAAGCAACTGAATTCTAGAACTAAATTAGCTTTGTTCACACAGTACAATGTTCGGCAATGAAGATGTTTGTTTTCTCCACAAACTACTTTACCAATGAGCCAAATCTACTAACTTGGACATCTTTTCAGACCACATTAACAAGGAAAGTTTGAATTTGCTAAACTCAACCATCTTCGTAGAATGTAAACTGATTCCTAGAACTGAATTAGCTCATTTCACAAAGTACAAAGTTTGGCAATTTAGGTTTGTTTTCTAAAGAAACTACTTTAGAAATGAGGCGAATCTACTAACTTGGACATCTTTTTAGATTACATAAACAAGGAAAGTTTGAAGTTGCTGCACTCAACCTTCTTTGTAGGAAAGCAACTGATTCCCAGAACCGAATGAGCTTATTTCACACAGTACAATGTTTGGCAATAAAGATGATAATTTTCTCAACAAAGTACTTTACAAATGAGGCGAATCTACTAACTTAGCCATCTTTTTAGATTACATTAACAAGGAAGGTTTGAACTTGCTGCACTCAACCTTCTTTGTAGGAAAGCAACTGATTCCTAGAAGCGAATTACCTTATTTCACACAGTAGAGTGTTCGGTACTAAAGATGTTTCTTTTCTAAAGAAACTACTTTAGAAATGAGGCGAATCCACAAGCTTGTACATCTTGTTACATTACACAAACTAGGAAACTTTGAACTTGCTGCACTCAACCTTCTTCGTAGGAAAGCAAGTGATTCCTAGATTCGAACTAGCTCATTTCACATAGCACAGTGTTCGGTAATGACAATGTTTGTTTTCTAAACAAACTACTTTAGAAATGAGGCCAATCTACTAAGTTGTGCATCTTTTCAGATTACATTAACAAGGAAAGTTTGAACTTGCTGCACTCAACCTTCTTTGTAGGAAAGCAACTGATTCCTAGAACCGAATGAGCTTTTTTCACACAGTACAATGTTCGGCAATGAAGATGTTTATTTTCTCAACAAAGTACTTTACAAATGAGGCGAATCTTCTAACTTGGCCATCTTTTTAGATTACATTAACAAAGAAAGTTTGAACTTGCTGCACTCATCCTTTTTCATAGAAACTAAACTGATTCCTAGAAGCGAATTAACTTATTTCACACAGTACAGTGTTCGGTACTGAAGATGTTTTTTTCTAAAGAAACTACTTTATAAATGAGGCCAATCTACTACGTTGTGCATCTTTTCAGATTACATTAACAAGGAAAGTTTGAACTTGCTGCACTCAACCTTCTTCGTAGAAATTAAACTGATTCCTAGAAGCGAATTAACTTATTTCACACAGTACAGTGATTGGTACTGAAGATGTTTCTTTTCTAAAGAAACTACTTTAGAAATGAGGCGAATCCACTAACTTGTACATCTTTATTAGATTACACAAAGTAGGAAAGTTTGAACTTGCTGCACTCAACCTTCTTCGTAGGAAAGCAAGTGATTCCTAGAATCGAACTAGCTCATTTCACATAGTACAGTGTTCGGTAATGAAGATGTTTGTTTTCTAAACAAACTACTTTAGAAATGAGGCCAATCTACTATGTTGTGCATCTTTTCAGATTACATTAACAAGGAACGTTTGAACTTGCTGCACTCAACCTTCTTTGTAGGAAAGCAAATGATTGCTAGAACCGAATGAGCTTATTTCACACAGTACAATGTTCGGCAATGAAGATGTTTGTTTTCTCAACAAACTACTTTACAAATGAGGGGAATCTTCTAACTTGGCCATCTTTTTAGATTACATTAACAAGGAAAGCTTGAACTTGCTGCACTCAACCTTCTTCGTAGAAATTAAACTGATTCCTATCACCGAATTACCTTATTTCACACAGTACAGTGTTCGGTACTGAAGATGTTTCTTTTCTAAAGAAACTACTTTAGAAATGAGGCCAATCTACTACGTTGTGCATCTTTTCAGATTACATTAACAAGGAAAGTTTGAACTTGCTGCACTCAACCATCTTCGTAGAAATTATACTGATTCCTAGAAGTGAATTAACTTATTTCACACAGTACAGTGTTCGGTACTGAAGATGTTTCTTTTCTAAACAAAGTACTTTAGAAAGGAGGCATGTGATTCCTAGAATCGAACTAGGTCATTTCACATAGTACAGTGTTCGGTAATGAAGATGTTTGTTTTCTAAACAAACTACTTGAGAAATGAGGCCAATCTACTAAGTTGTGCATCTTTTCAGATTACATTAACAAGGAAAGTTTGAACTTGCTGCACTCAACCTTCTTTGTAGTAAAGCAACTGATTCCTAGAACCGAATGAGCTTATTTCACACAGTACAATGTTCGGCAATGAGGATGTTTGTTTTCTCAACAAACTACTTTACAAATGAGGCGAATCTACTAACTTGGCCATCTTGATAGATTACATTAACAAGGAAAGTTTCAACTTGCTGCACTCAACCTTCTTTGTAGGAAAGCAACTGATTCCTAGAACCGAATGAGCTTATTTCACACAGTACAATGTTCGGCAATGAAGATGTTTATTTTCTCAACAAAGTACTTTACAAATGAGGCGAATCTTCTAACTTGGCTATCTTTTTACATTACATTAACAAAAAACTTTGAACTTCCTGCACTCAACCTTCTTCGTAGAAATTAAACTGATTCCTAGAAGCGAATTAACTTATTTCAAACAGTACAGTGCTCGGGAGTGAAGATGTTTCTTTTCTAAAGAAACTACTTTAGAAATGAGGCGAATCCACTAACTTGTACATCTTGTTAGATTACACAATGTAGGAAAGTTTGAACTTGCTGCACTCAACCTTCTTCTTAGGAAAGCAAGTGATTCCTAGAATCGAACTAGATCATTTCACACAGTACAGTGTTCGGTTATGAAGATGTTTGTTTTCAAAACAAACTACTT